>JBBPBX010035195.1:0-13125 GCA_038048925.1 Garcialebias charrua
CCAGGCTTCAAAGAGTTTGTGGGGAAGCTTGACCCCGCCACATACACTCTGCCTTCCAGACAGGCTCTGAAGAAGATGGTGGAGGAGAAATATGAAGAGAAGAAGACCAAAGCCAAGGCTAGACTGTTGAGCGTGGAGGGTGTGAGCTTGACCTCTGATATTTGGACCTCCATGAACATGGATGCTTATCTGGCAGTAACTTGTCATTGTGTCCTGGATAATATGAAGATGGCCACTTTACTTTTAGGAGTGCTGCCTTTCCCCCAAGACCACAGTGCTGAAAACATCAGGTCTCTACTGTAATGGTGGAGTGGGGACTGGAGGGGAAATGTCAATGCCTGGTGACTGATGCTGCTGCAAACATGGTCTCTGTTGCAAAAAAAAAAAAAATAGCCATGCAAAATGTTTGCATTGCACATGTATTATGTTTGGTGGTTAAAAAAAATCCCTGGATCAAACGCCTGGCCTAAAAGATCTGCGCACAAGGCATGGAAAATGGTGACTTATTTTAGGTCAAGCACTAATGGAAAAGAAAAATGAAACGTGTGCAACAGCAAATGAACTGTGCGGTGATGAAGCTCAGAGGTGGACACGCGCTGGAACAGCACCTTTTTGATGCTGCAGTGATTACCGGTATACAACGAGAGGCAGACAGTCGGGGCAGCTCTGGCATCACTTAAGACTGATGTTCATCCTCTCTCATCTGAGGAATACAGTATGAAACAATTGCAGCGTGTCTCCAAGTGCTCTCCTCATTCTATGCAGCAACTGTGGAACTGTCCCAGGAGAAGAGAGTGTCAAGTTCAATGGTGATTCCACTGGTGAAGATGTTTCAAGCAGCCCGGGAAGTAATACTGAGGACCACAAATGTAACAGCAATTCTTCTTGGACGGAATGTCATTGCAACCCTCAAAAATAAGTTTGACAACCTCGAGAGCTCGACTGCCCTGTCACTCGCCACACTGCTGGATCCAAGAATTAAAGCAATTGGATTTTACAGTCCTGAAAAGACCCAAAATGCTGCACGGAAACGTACAGCTGAATGTGCAGCAGTGGTGAAGCACACACGAGTGGAGACTTCATTAGATGATCATTCACCTCAACCAGCGACAAACGCACAAAATCCATCCTCCACAGACAGTTGTAAGTTGGTAATTATGAACACACACAGAAACTTGTCTGTGTTCACGACTGTCAAATCTTTATTTTTTTTCCAGCTTCCAACCGTTGGTCAAGTTTTGATCGAGATGCTACACTGGCAAGAGCTCACAGGAATCATACACCGGATGCCACAGTTGAAGTTCAGAGATACTTGTCTGATCCTCCTTTGCAAAGATCTGAGGATCCACTGGCCTACTGGAATGAGCACAGACACGTTTATCCACATTTGTTTTTGTTGGCTACACAATATGTATGCATACCAGCCTCATCTATTCCTTGTGATCGTGTTTTTCCAAAAGCTGGAGAAGTTGTCAGCAATTTTTTAAAAATTGCCTGAGTCCAAAAACAGTGGAAAAACTCTTGTTCCTAAATAAAAACCTCTGAATTCCCATCCCCAAATTTCCTGGCTGTCTGAGTTACACAAGCACAACCCACCTTCCCTGCACCTACAGTTTTCTAAAGCACACCCTCTCTCAATCCCAAATACCGGTACTAGTCAACATATTTAGTGTTGTCTATTTCATCACTAGATGTAACTGAAATGAACCTTTGAATGAATGAACCCAAGTTCAATACAATTGGCAAAGTGGTTCAAAACTGCTTTATTGCTTCATTTGGCCATCACTAGTTCAAAGCATGTGAAAAAAGTAAATGGACTGTACTTATATAGCACCTTTCTATGTTATCAAAATACTCAAAGCACTTTACGACACCATCTGTGCCCTTATTCACCCATCCAGCACTCTACTATATCTCTACAAAGATTAATCAGAGCTTTATCACATTCATACACTGATGGGACACACATCGGAGGCGATGAGGGGTCCATTGTCTTGCCCAGGGACACTTCAGCATGTGACTGCTGGTGGACTTGAACCCACAACTCTCGCGTTTGAGGACATATGCTCTAACCACAGCTGCCCCACAAGTAGTGGCTTATAGTCTGGAAATTACGGTATTTGCTAATGTGTTGCCGTGCTGAAGAGGCAAAAGGCAAAACCTTTGACTTAAGATTTGCATGAGCATTTTTCCACAATTAGAACTTTATTTGCAAGCTTTTGTGAAACAATAAAACATGGCTTTATTTGTAAGGCAGGGATGATGACAATTGTACCTTTCCAAAGAGATTTTTACATCACTTTGACCAATACTGATTATTATTGATATTGGCGTCTGAAATATTTATCTCAACTCTCTTTCTAATGCGTTGACTGTTACAACCCTTGGAATGAGTCTAGGAGGCACATGGTGTAACACAAATTGTAAACAAAAAAAATTAGCATTGTAATAGTTTACTCATCTAAAAGTTTTGGGCATTAATGAACAGAATGGAAGTCGTGAACTTCAGGGTGTCCAAGGCAAAAACAAACAACAAAATAAACAAAACTCCTTCTGGATAGAAAAAATAACCTCCTGTCTAACAAAACAAAAACTACTGATCCTAAGCTCCGTGGCAGGCCACAAAACAGGAGAAAATTTAGTTAAAACTAAAATAGCAGAGAGCCCCAACCAGACTTTTAATCTAAAAAAAGCTTCTTAAACATAACTGTTGACAGAAGATGACCAAGATCAACCCATAGTATCTAAAATGCTTGGTACACAGAGTTCAGTTCAGTTCAGTTCAGTTAACCACACTACAACAATGCTCAGAACCAAGTGGAAATGCCCAAGGAAAAAGAGGGCGTGGCACCTAAAGTTTTTATGCAGCCCACTAATGAGGAGGAAGTGATTCCAGGTGTGCAGCATGGCCTGTAAACAAGCAAAGGAGGAGAACCGTTGTCCTCTAGTATCTAGAGAACCCCAAGAAATCAGTGGACATAACATTTTTTAACATCTTCTTTAACAGTTTGGTTAAACCTTGATTTAAAAAAAAAAGTTAATTTAAAATGAGTACCGTACTTTCCACCGTACATGTCACACTGCCGTATATGTCTCATCAGTCCAAATATGTCTATTAAAGTGTATAAAAAAAAAGTAGCTTCACCGTATAAGTCACATGTAATATGCATCACCGCTGACCACCTGGAAACATGGGCCGGTGTTGTGCCAAAAATCGATGGGAGCGTGCACGGAAGGACTTTAACATGAATTTAACCAGATTAACACTTAAAAACAATTACACTTGTTTGCTTGAACTTATAGTAAAGGTGTGTTTTGCTTAATAAAAGACTAACGATCAAATCAGCAGCATTTAAAACATATTTACTGCCTCGGTGCTCCAGGAGCACGCAGAGGGAGGAAAAAAATAAGGAGGTACGCTATCCGTTTCTTCGAAATTTAACAAGAAAAGCACCTAAAGCAATTATTTGTTTGCTCAAAATTATTGTAAAGTTGTGTCTCAGTTGAACTTTTACTTAATAAATGCTCTTTGGTCAAATTAGCTGCATTTCACCGGGGCGGTGCAAGTGTTTTGATGGTTCCAAGCAGCGAGCTGAACAAAGGTGAGGGGACTAGCGAGCTGAACAAAGGTGAGGGTCTAAGGCAAGCCGATTGTGTCATTAATAGCTGTTGAAGAGTCTCAGCCATCCAGGACATGGTAAATTAAAAAAAGTTCAAGAAAAAAAACAGTAAAGTAAAAAGTAAAGTACAATAAATAAAGTCCGGGGGCCTCATGTATCAACCGTGCGTGCGCACAAAAACATTGCGCACGTCACTTTCCACGCAAAACCCCGTATGTATCAAAACTGAAATGAACGTGAATATCTGCGCATCCACGTACATTTCCACGCCAGCTCCCCTGCTTGCGTACGCACGTTTCTGTGGTTCTTGTTCCTTTGGCGACACTTACAGGTGCTTCTGAGAAACTGAAGCCCCACAGTCTGTGGTTGACTTTAAGAGCGGCTTGAAGACCTTTCTTTTTAACCGAGCATACTATACTCCTCATGATTCTACTTTTGATCTTAGTTGATACTGTTGTTGATTTTAACTGTTTTATTATTTGTTTTATCGACATTTAATTCTGTTGCACTTTGTAGCACTTTGAGATTTCCATTAATGAAAGGTGCGTTATAAATTGAATTCATTATTATTATTATTATTATTATTATTATTATTATTATTATTATTATTATTATTACTATTAACTGTTCATGATGTGAAAATGATTAATATTCCCACCAAACACACGATTAACAAGTACATCCACATGGACGCGCAAAGTTGTGCAAAAAATAAATGTAACAGGAACGGATACATTCAGCCTTACTGGAGGATATAGATAGTGTAACACGCAGAGCATTTATTTATAAACAGATATAATTCTCTGATCTAGGATATGGCTTATCAGCCGTTTTCAGAAATAATCATTTTTCAGTTTGGCACTGCTGCGCACTGGCGCAACACAGGGGCCGCGCATCACGCGTGCACGTGCAGAAACTGGGGTTCCACAGGAGCTTAGAGGGAGCTGGCAGGTCGATCAGGGCTGTGCCAGTCCAGTCCACACAAAGCCGATTCATGTCCAATGGAATGGTCTCATCCATATGATCCCAAAGGCTGAGTTATGGTCGCGCTTTGAGCGCGCGTGCACCCTCGCCGGTGTTACACGGCAGTGGAGGTGTGTCATTATCTGTGTTTATTGTAGATGTCTCCAAAATGACACGTGAAAGTACACCATTTATAACTTGTATGGGAGTAAAAGCTTCACAGACAAACAGATTGCGCACAAGGCTGCAGCGCGCGCTTTGGAGACTCCAACATCACGTCATGTCATGAAAAGTCTCCACTGAGACGCAGAGACTCGTTTCTTCATATCATCTATTAAATAAACGAAGATCTATGTTCTAGCAAACATCCAAGTAAGTTCCTCTGTGTTTACAGTAATTAATGGAGAAGCCGGTGCGCACCTGACAGCAGCGTGCGCGCACACGAATACCGGCACACAATCACTCGTTCTTTGCGTGATGAACACAGTTTATTACTATTCTTACTTGGGATGTTTGTCCTCACTCATATTATATTAAATCCATTGTTTTCCTGAATCTAGAAATGATTTCTGATCGCGCAGGGATCAAACAAACATGTCCTTCACACATGCAGGAAGTAATTTGCATCTGTTTAACATATGTAAATGAAGGCGTGTCAGGGGAGGTGTCTCACGTGCGCTCAGTTCCACGTTCATTGTGATGTACAAAAGGAATGTGCGTGGATACCGGTGTACGCACAGCTTGATAAATCTGGATTCTTTTGTGCGTAGACACTTTTCTGGATTTGACCGTACGTCACTTTTCAGTAAGAAATCCACGCAAGTCTTTGATACATGAGGCCCCAGGGGCCTCATGTATCAACCGTGCGTGCGCACAAAAACCTTGCGTGCGTCACTATCCACGCAAAACCCCGTATGTATCAAAACTGAACTGAACGTGAATATGTGCGCATCCAAGTACATTTCCACGCCAGCCCCATGGCTCGCGTACGCACGTTTCTGTGGTTCTTGTTCCTTTGGCGACACTTACAGGTGATTCAGAGAAACTGAAGCCCCACAGTCTGTGGTTGACTTTAAGAGCGGCTTGAAGACCTTTCTTTTCAACCGAGCATACTCTACTCCTCATGATTCTACTTTTGATCATAGCTGATACTGTTGTTGATTTTAATTGTTTATTAAATGTTTTATTGACATTTAATTCTGTTGCACCTTGTAGCACTTTGAGATTTTCATTAATGAAAAGTGCGTTATAAATTGAATTCATTATTATTATTATTATTATTATTATTATTATTATTATTATTATTATTATTATTAACTGTTCATGATGTGAAAATGATTAATATTCCCACCAAACACACGATTAACAAGTATTACATCCACATGACGCAGTTAAATAAAGCACGCGCAAAGTTGTGCCAAAAATAAATTCAACAGGAACGGATTCATTCAGCCTTACTGGAGGATATAATAAATAGTGTAACACGCAGAGCATTTATTTATAAACAGATATAATTTTCTGATCTAGGATATGGCTTATCAGCCGTTTTCAGAAATAATCATTTTTCAGTTTGGCACTGCTGCGCTCTGGAGCAACACAGGAGCCGTGCATCACGCGTGCACATGCAGAAGCAGCGATCAAACTGTTCCACAGGAGCTTTCCTGAGGGAGCTGGCAGGCCGATCAGGGCTGTCCAGTCCACACAAAGCCGATTCATGTCCAATGGAATGTCTCATCTATATGATTCCAAAGGCTGAGTGGTCGCGCTTTGGAGCGCGCGCGCACCCTCGCCGGTGTTACACGGCAGCTGGAGGTGATTCATAATCTGCGTTTATTGTAGATTTCTCCAAAATGACACGTGAAAGTACACCATATATAACTTGTAGGAGAGTAAAAGCTTCACAGACAAACAGATTGCGCACAAGGCTGCGGCGCGCGCAGCGTTTGGAGACTCCAACATCACGTCATGTCATGAAAACTCTCCACTGAGACGCACAGACCCGTTTCTTCATATCATCTATTAAATAAACAAAGATCTACCAAACATCTAAGTTCCTCTGTGTTTACAGTAATTATGGTAATAAACTCGTGCGCAAAGTTAATATTTTCACTCAGAATGAATGGATGAGCCGTTGCGCACCAAAGCAGGGTGCGCGCACACACAAATACCGACACACAATCACTCGTTCTTTGCGTGATGAACACATTTTATTACTATTCTTACTTAGGATTTTTTCCTCACTCATATTATATTAAATTCATTATTTTCCTGAATCTAGAAATGATTTCTGATCGCGCAGGGATCAAACAAACATGTCCTTCACACATGCAGGAAGTAATTTGCATCTGTTTAACATATGTAAATGAAGGCGTGTCAGGGGAGGTGTCTCACGTGCGCTCAGTTCCACGTTGATTGTGATGTACAAAAGGAATGTGCGTGGATTCAGGTGTACGCACAGTTTGATACATCTGGATTTTTTTGTGCGTACACACTTTTCTGGATTTGACCGTACGTCACTTTTCAGTAGGAAATCCACGCAAGTCTTTGTACATGAGGCCCCAGTTGTTTATGTATTGAATCTTTTTTTGAATTAGTCATTATTGCCACATTTATTTCTTACAACTGAATGCTATACTGCTAATACTTCTCTGCTCCCATCTAGTGGCTGAAAGTGGTACTGCTCAATTTATTTATGTATTTATTTTTCAATCAGACTGAATGAAAACGGTCATATCTCAGCCAAAAATTGGTTTATAGATTTTGGGAAAAATCCATAAATATATCGCTTTGGCCTATAAGTCGCAGCAGGGCATGTAAATCCTGGCAAAAACCAATGCCGACATGTTCCTGTTTTTAGTTTTCTACATTTGCCTTATAATCTAGCTGTTTTGCTACTTTGACATCTTTATTTAACTTGAAAAAAAAAATCTGTATGCCTCTCTTATGATTGTCTATTGTGGATTGTCCAAGGAAAATCTACTGTCGCTGCTGTCATCATTCTTTGTTTGTAACCAGGTCTCTCTTGTAAATGAGTCCTCGAGGCTCAATGGGATTAACCTGCCTAAATAAAGGTTGAATGAAAAAACGACTGTGACTTATAGGGCGAAAAATATGGTACAGTACTTGAGTGCCTTCTAGCAGCTGAAAATGGTACTGTTCAATATTTTCCATGTCAGAATGAATGAAATCATCAGATCTCAATCAAAAATTGGGTTATAAATATGGGGGGGAAACATGAATAAGTCAGTTCGATGTATAAGTTGCAGGGTATGCAAATTTATGCAAAAAGGTGTGACTTATACGGCAAAAAGTATGGCATATAGGAAAGTAAGCAATAAATTCCTTAGTAGGTTAGCAAGGAATAGAAAAAGACAAACAAAATGATATAGCAAGTGTCCCATGTCTTAAACACACTGTGATCAAGCTCAGGTATTGAACTTAAGTGCCAAAAGTAACTTTGCGAGTGCTTGAAATTTACACTTTAACAGCGCTACTCAAAACCAGGTCGTAAACGTACCCTGTAACAGTCTGAACATGAGCATGAATTACACACCTGACCACCCATCCCATAACTGTAGTCCCAGCTCTGGTCGTGTTTTATTGTTATTTTACTGCCTGTTCCCTCCTGCACTGCCTCAACACTCGGGTCCAAAGATCACTGCACTGTTTGCTCTGGGCTGGTGGGTGCAGGAGGAGAACCGAGCTCTTCATTCACGAAACTGAAATCTCGTTAGAAATTTGAAAGTACTGTCAACGCATTGTCTTTTTTTTTTTTAACAAACAACGACCAAGGCAAAAGTCTTTGGCCATCCTTTCAGTAGGCAAAAGAATTGGATTTATGTTTTTTGTCAGAAAGATGAAAACGGGAAACAGAAATCTGTAGCATTTGATTTCACTTTGTTGCAGAAATCAAACCTGTGCTTAAAGGTAGGTGGTTAATTTTCATTTACTTTAACACTCTGGGGAAAGGTTGGTATTTTAGTGGACCAACATTTCAACTATCAATCATAAGCGAGTGAGTGAAATAAACACCGAGGCCTCGGGCTTCACCATGTCTCTGATCCTAAACAGGAAGCAGAGTGAACGTGGTAATGAATTTACACTTCCTCGTCTTTTTGTTTAACAAATCGTTCAACAAGTTCCTTTTAAAAGCTCAAAATTAATGAATATTTGTGAACAAGATGCATCTTTAACCTTATTTTTTGTGGGGGATTACAAATTAGAAAGCTGAATGTCAGTACGGGACTGAGGGTTGAGAAGGGAGTGGCTGGATAAAACACAAGTTTGGTACGGAAGGGTATTGCTCTCATCCATGAAATAATTTTTTTTGAGCTTATGTAGAAAAAACGTGATATTATGTAGTAAAAACGTGATAATTATGTAGTAAAAACGTGATATTAGTGAAAACGTGATATTATGTAGTGAAAACGTGAAATTATGTAGTGAAAACGTGAAATTATGTAGTGAAAACGTGATATTATGTAGTGAAAACGTGATATTATGTAGTGAAAACGTGATAAGTATAGATGTAGAAACGTATTCATCCACATGGTGACAGTAGTAGGCTTTTTTCCTGCATGGACAACTGGTAAAAAGAGTAAGAACAAGTTCACCCCTACGCTGTATATGTACTGTGTGTGTGTATATAAACACACAGCACACACACACCCACACCCAAAGAGAGCATGACAGGTTTGGTGTTCTTCTGACATACCTCAATGATGTTCAGACAAGTAACAGAACAAGCTGTTGGTCCAAACAGTCAGCCATTACGTGTTAGCATGCAAGCTAAAAACAGCGAACGGGCGAACTTGTTCTAACTCTTTTTACCAGTTGTCCATGCAGGATAAAAAGCCTACTACTGCCACCATGTGGATGAATACGTTTCTACATATATACTTATCACATTTTCACTACATAATATCACATTTTCACTACATAATATCATAATTTTACTACATAATATCACATTTTTACTACATAATTATCAAGTTTTTACCACATAATATAACGTTTTTACTACATAAGCTCAAAAAATATTATTTCATGGATGAGAGCAATACCCTTCCGTAGTTTGGTGTATTTAGCCTCATACAGTGTCTTTTATGTTTCATGTTGTCTGTCAGATTTCATAGAAACATACACAATTATCTCATTGTGTTCTTACCAATTATTCTATATTGTTTTTATGTGTGACCGTTTAACAAGGGATTTTGCTTCAGGTAAATACCAAGTTAAAAAAAAATAGTAAGAAGATAACTTTCTGGAATGCATAATGAGCTTCTTATTTATTTTTTTGGCATAATTTTCCTTAGTCCAATGAATGGTTAATCTTACTTCCTCAGCTACTGTTTGAAAAGGGATATATATTTTATATTTACCTAAAAATTTACAATATCGTGAAGAAATGCTCCCTTGCTAATGATAGAATATCACTTATTTTTGTCTGCAATGTTCTTTGAACGTTATCAGCTTTATGTTTGTAGCAAATTCAATTAAAAGATGCTTCATATCTTTAAAGCTGGCTGCCTTTGTGACCTCATATGCTCCACGTACACACATTCACTTTGATCAGGTGTAAGATATGGAAGAACTGAGCTGAAAATTGGATCAGTGATGTCGTTCTTTGGCAACTTGTGTGGAAAAGAGGAGAAGCAAGGTGAGCTCGGACGAACTTCAAATATTTAATAAATCTGCAGCAATTTCTGCTCTAAAGTAACTTTTGCATCTTTCACACGTTAAATTGTATTTGTTCTCTGACTTTTCCCAGAGGAGGAGAGACACCTGCAAGCTAACGACAGACCTTTCAACCTGTCTTATAAGTATGCTGTAAGTGCAACAAAAATCATTTCCATCTTAATTTGTAGTGGGAAGCGGCTGGGGTGAGAATCAGCACCTCCAAATCTGAGGCCATGGTCCTCGGTGGCTTGCTCTCTTCGGGTCGAGGGTGAGATTCTGCCTCAAGCGAGATGGTGTAGAGGCAAGGCCCGAAAGTCCCGGGTTCAAACCCCAGTCATTAATTACTTATTCAACACTCGTTCAAGTTAGAATAGCACTTCACGGGTTCTCTTTCTTTTTCAGGATTAACTAATAAATTCTGCGATCAAATTAGATGTAAATCACATGAAACGTGAATTATATTTGATATTCTTTTACAGAACAACGCCATCAAGACATCCAAATACAACATTTTCACCTTCCTGCCTCTCAACCTGTTTGAGCAGTTCAGGAGGCTCGCCAATGCTTACTTCCTCTTCCTTCTCATCCTTCAGGTAAACGCTTTTCTTGTTTTTTGTCTTGAGATCAAACGTTAAAATGGAGCAGGTCTTTCTCTTTACTTTGTAACAGATAAAGTATTTTAAGAGTAGTGTTTTTTGTGTGTGTGTGTGTGTGCTGACAGCTCATCCCACAAGTCGCCTCTCTGTCCTGGTTCACCACGGCTGTGCCTTTGATTCTGGTGCTGTGCATGACTGCGGTCAAAGATGCCAGCGATGACATAGTACGGCAAAAGTCACAACATTCAAAACAAGATTTAACTGTTAAATATATAAAAGAAGTAAAAGGTGACCCAATAATGAGATTTGTTTTTATTTTTTACTTCTATCAACTAGAACAGACAGCGATGTGACAGGCAGGTGAATAACCGGCAAGTGAATGTCCTCGTCAATGGAGAGTGAGTATTGAATATTACATAAAAAATATTTAGCATTATATACATTTATAAAGGCAATGACATTTTTGTTTCATCTTTATAGACTAAAAAAAGAAAAATGGATGAATGTTCAGGTTGGAGACATAGTGAAGCTGGAGAGTAATCATTTTGTGACAGTGAGTATGAGCTTCAAGGAAAGAGTACCGGTAAAGGAATTCAATGTATAAATGCAAATAAGTAGTAACTTAATACCCCTTTTCCATAGTACTTTATAGTACTGCTACAGCACGGTTCGACTCAGCTCGGTACAGTACACGTTGTGTTTCCATTAGAGCTGTCATTCCTAAACCAAACCCAGAGCCCAGCCTCGCCCGACCCGGGCCATACTAGCACTTTGTGTGGACTTGTTCCTGTTTAAAGTGCTTTATAAATAAAATGGTATGGTATGGTATGGTATACTAATGTGCTTAATGTGAGGGCCGGGTCAGTGTTGGGCTTTTCATTGCGTCTGGAACACGTGTGGTTGATGATCCAATATATGCAAACATGGCTTGCATATACTACACCTGTTAGACGTGGGTATTTCACCGTGTGCTGACCAGCCGGTTGAAAGAGGTCAAAAGTTCAGTTAAGCTTCAGATGGACCACCATGCCAGTGATCCATCAGCCCAAATGGACGTTCATTCAGCTGCTGCACTCAGTGGACGTGCGCAACCGACGACCCAAACAAGTGAGATCACAAAATATCTGATGTCAGAGCAGGATGCAGGCAGAAGCAGGGGAAGCGCTTTGAGGGCTCTTCAGCTCTGATCTTCTGCCCCCTCAGCCGCGCTCATCCGCCGACTGTTAATAATGGCTCGCTTGGTACCCCAGAGAAGAAGGGACTAAGAAAAGGGCCAGTTCTACGAAAAATTATAGTGGAAAAAGGCTCTGAACCGTACCAAACCGAACTGAGTTGTGCTGAAGAGGAGCTATGGAAAAGGGGCATCAGTCAAGTTTACACCAGTGCAGTTTGTCTACTGTATTTTTAAGACTATAAGGCGCACTTAAAATACTTTAATTTTCTCAAAAATTGACAGCAAGCCTTATGGCCAATCTTGTGTACTTTATGTATTAATTCTGGTTGCGCTTGCCGACCTTGAACCAATTTCATGTGGTACACGGCATTCAAAAATGTGTCAAAATGTATTTGTTTCTCTTAATGTGCCTTATAATCCAGTGCGCCTTATAGTCTGAAAAATGCAGTAATCATTTAGCTTTTATCACTTTAACACTACATCCCTCAGGCAGACCTCCTGTTGTTGTCCAGCAGTGAACCTCTCAATCTGGTCTATGTGGAAACTGCTGAGCTAGATGGGTGAGTCTTCAGTCCAGTCTTGGCTTTTTGTGGACCTGCCACTGGTTGTCCCTTCACTCGTCCTCTTGATGTCTCCCAGTGAAACCAATCTGAAAGTGAAGCAGGCCCTGACTGTAACTGGAGAGATGGGAGACAATATTGAAGCTCTTTCTACCTTCAGAGGTGATTAAATATATTTGAAATACATCATACAGCTTTTAAAAGTTTTAGTTAACTTAAAAATGTTGACGCTTGTGTCTCAGGTGAAGTTCGATGCGAGCCTCCCAACAATCGTTTGGACAAGTTCAAAGGAAACCTGACAGTTAACGGACAAACGTACGGTCTGGACAACGACAAAGTCCTGCTCAGAGGATGTACTCTGAGAAACACGGAGTGGTGCTTCGGTCTGGTCATCTTTGGAGGTAAAAGTGTTCGTGATAAATATTGTGATGTTTTTAGCTGACTTGAATGAGTTAGTTTGGGTCTTTAATGTCACATTATGTGGAAAATAGTGCACTACTTCTCATATTCGCACCAATGTTTGTATTACATTA
>JBBPBX010035195.1:18020-32190 GCA_038048925.1 Garcialebias charrua
TATCATCATCATCATCAACTTTATTCGACAGACTCGTGGTCCACAAAAAAACATAACACACACAACACATACCGAAAAAAATAAAAAGAATAAAAATATATATAATAAAAAATAAAATCTTATAAGAGACTTGCGTACCAATGATTCCACAGAGCAGACTGGTATCTTAGCGCACTGACAGAGGGATGTGAAAACGTTACAATAAGACTGTTCATGGAGCTGCACAAACGACGCATAAACTTGTACATCAAATTTCTCATGAGCGCCTGAAACGTTCTGACACGTGCATTACAGAACATTTCACTTGCACTGCTGAACCTTGGTTTCTTAAGTAGAATTCTCAGGGAGTCATTATAAGCAACCTTAAGCTTCTGCATGCTAGCTTTTTTAAATTTACACCACAGAGGAGCTGCATACAAGGATGTACAGTAAGCTTTAAACAAACATATTTTTACCTCATTAGTGCACATGTGAAACTTCCTCCTCAGAATGTTTGCCTGGGCGTACAACATGCGACACTGTCGATAAATGTCATCATCATCACATAGCTGGTCAGTGATGTAGTGACCCAGATATTTAGTTTTTGAGCAAACATTTAAAGACCGTGTAAAGTGAAATTAAATTTGTGTTTTTATTTTGTCACACGGCATAAATATGTGTTATTAATCACCCATATAAATCTGACTGATTAAAAACATTGATTTCCTTATAAAATTAAGTCTCAAAAATCATGAAAAAACTTGATTTTGCCTTGCTCTAGAACGCTGGGGGCGTGTCGCACGTGGGCGTGATTTCAGCGCTGTACTGCGCCATGTCCAGCCCCCTTCAGAGCTGAGCTGTGTGGGGAGGCATACGGGGGAAGCAGAGATCACCTGCTCTGTTTTTATCTGAGTTCTGGCTTCCAGCAGCTCCTTTTTCCAAGAGTTACGCTGTTTTTAGTGCACTAACAACTCTGGTTATGTTTTTAAAGTTGAGGACACATAACTCCGCTGTTATAATCAGCGCTATTTTAGAAGATGAGCGGACTCGCGGTCCGAACCGGTCACATCGCATGCGGGGTCTGATCGCCACACACACACACACACGCGCGCGCGCGACCCGGTCACATGCATGCGGGGTCTGATCGCCACACACACGCGCGCGCGCGGGGGGGGGGGGCGGAGGTGCGCGGAGGTGCAGGTGGCATGTGGTCGCTCCAGCAGCACGCCAGTACTGGAGGGAGACGGTCGGTAGCGAGTGAACGGCTCCACCGAAGAACGCATTTATAACGGCTGGAGCTGCAGGGGGTGGGGCTTGTGACCGCGTGACGAAACGCGGTCACATTTAAACCACGCCTAAAAAATCCTGAAAGAGAAATGTGTTTATACACAGTTTGATCTATAACTCCAAAATTAATTGAGCTACAATTTTGAGACTTTTTACTCATTTACAAGATTACAATTACGACATTTATAATGTTTATTGAAGAAAATGTTGAAATTCACTTTACACGGTCTTTAACTTTTGTCCTGACAAAAAGAAATCAGGGAAACAGAGTTGTTTGTCTGCTTTAGTCCTACATATTAGCACAACCGTTTTCTTAGCATTGTACTGCACATCAAATCTCAGCCCATAATCAGAGCAGATATTCAGTAACTGTTGAAAACCAGCACTGCTGGGCGAGAGGACAGCCAGGTCATCAGCATACATAAAGTGATTAACCAGGGTATCACCGATCACACATCCAGTTTTACAGAGGTTCAATTCTTTTGACAGGTCGTCCATATAAATGTTAAACAGGGCAGGTGAAAGAAGCCCACCCTGACGCACACCGTTACTCACACCAAAGGAAGCAGAGATGTTATTGCCCCATTTTACATGCATTTTCTGGTTAGAATACCAGTAAACTAAAATTCGTATAATAATATCTGGAACACCTCTCTGTTTTAATTTGTCAAATAACTTGTAATGATTGACACGATCAAATGCCTTAGAGGCATCAATAAACCCAATTAACACAGATGATTTTTTTGATAGATATGCTCTTGCTGCCTCTTTCAGGCCATAAATACAGAAATCAGTTCCCAACTTGGCTTTAAAACCAAATTGATTATCTGTTGTACTAATAAACTGATTAAGACGATCAAGCAAGATTTTTTCTAACACTTTAGAGATCACACTAGCTAAAGCTATTGGTCTGTAGTTATTAAGGCTACCAACCTTACTAGTTTTGTCCTTAATTACCGGCACAAGAGTGATAGATAATAAAGAATCAGGCAACTGTCCATGGGTTAGAAATCCAGAGAAACAAATTGCAAGCAGCACAGCCACTTTTTGGCTAGCATATTTCAGATGTTCTGCTGTAATGCCATCAGAACCTGTTGCCTTATTCTCACACAAGTACGCTATAGCCTGCTGGACTTCACTAGGGGTTATAACCACATCACTCTTAGCAATATTTCCCAGTCCATATGGTTCACTTTTTACACAGTTAAATAAAGCAGAATAGTGCTGTCTCCATAGCTCTGCTATATTATGAGCCCCAGATACGCCCTCTATGGTACTGGGGAATAATGCAGCAGACCTGTTTAAAGCTCTGACATCGTTCCAAAAGCCAATGGCATTATTACAAAGCAGTTTTTCAGCCATAGAGTCTGCTCTCATGTTCTGTTCATATTTGGAAATGTACCGAATAGCATATTTAAACTTTGCACTGGTTAATTTTTTATAATCAAGAAGAGTCCCATTTCTTGGTCTACCTGCTTCTACCCACATTTTATATGCCTGTTTCGCTTCTGCATGGTATCCTGACACATATTTATTCCAACCTGGCCTGATGTTATTAGTCTTTCTGGATGTAAGGAATGATCTTGTAGACTCACTCAAAGCACCCACAATGCCATCATACATAGTATGAAGGTCTATACAGTGAGATATATCACTGCAATTAACATCTGAGCACATGACAGATTGAAGAGGAAGACTTATCTTACTCAAAAGAAGATCAGTTTTCATATGATGTATTGATAAATCATATTCAGAGAGTCTGGACCATTGGAATTTAGCTGAGGGGGCACTATTTAATGGAACATGATCTGACATAGAATACTCATATAAGATTTCTATTGATTTTACAACAGCATGGGCATCAGCAGAGCTAATGCAATGATCAAGCCATGATGTTGTATGCCAAGCTTCACTTATATAGGTATAGCTATCTGCAGGCAGCAGGAGCTGACTGGACAATATGAAACTGTTATCATCACAAAACTGATGCATATGTTTAGCAAATAAGGAATATTCATCAGATATATCTGCATTCATATCACCTACTATATACACAGAGGTAAAATAATGATCATCAATGAAAGAGTTCAAGAAAGCAAGTCTATCCAAATAAATGTCTTCATTCTGAGGACACTCATATGGTGTATAGACATTAATAATAGCAAATTCTTTGTTTTCCACTTTTAAATGTACAGCAATACACCAGTCAACACCAGTTCTGATGACATTTAGAACTGGATCCAGCTTTTTATGCCATAGAATGGCTACTCCTCCTACTATTCGTCCCCTCACTATACCCATAGAAAGATCCACAGTAGATTCACCAGCTCCACAGAAACAGTCATTAATACAGTTCAAACTTCCCAAATCCTGTTTTGATAAAAAAGTTTCTTGTAAACAAAGGATATCACATTTTTGCAACAGTCTATCCACAACCAGACGTCGTGCTTTATCTCCAGCTGTATTACCGACACGCAGTCCCCGGCAATTGTAAGAAATAACACGCATTACAGTAATTGGTCTATGATGTATTCATTGCAGCCGTTCCATCCAACCCTTTGGCATCACTGGAAGTAGTCACCCCAGGCCCTTTAGACGTCGTAGGTTTATTCCGTGGCTCATAGTAACGGCGCACAACTGAGCCCTCTGGCCACAGCCCTGTACACGTCTGCAACGTTCTCACACTCCACACTGACTTTAAAAGAACTATATCTGGTGTTCCCAGTGACAATACGCTGGCACTGAACATCGCATCCAAGTTTTCCTTTAAGATAGTTCATTAGTGCCTCATCATCAAGATCTGGATGAAATCTAGTTGCAAAGACAGTTACAAGTTTTGTTCTTACCACTTTTATGGTGCTTTGAGCTCCTGTACCAATAACAGGTGCTGGTCTTTTACGCTCAGGTTTAGCTTGGCGTTTTAATGGAGCAGGATGGCTCTCGGTTTTCAAACGACGCCCTTGTTTCACCACCAAGGTGTCNTAGATAGATAGATAGATAGATAGATAGATAGATATAGATAGATAGATAGATAGGTAGATAGATAGATAGATAGATAGATAGATAGATAGATAGATAGATAGATAGATAGATAGATAGATAGATAGATAGACAGACAGACAGACAGACAGACAGACAGACAGACAGACAGACAGACAGACAGACAGACAGACAGACAGACAGACAGACAGACAGACAGACAGACAGACAGACAGACAGACAGACAGACAGACAGACAGACAGACAGACAGACAGACAGATAGATAGATAGATAGATAGATAGATAGATAGATAGATAGATAGATAGATAGATAGATAGATAGATAGATAGATAGATAGATAGATAGATAGATAGATAGATAGTAGTCATTACTGTTTTTATCACATTTGTTTGTAAAAACATTCATTTAGAGATATTCTTTTCTTTTTGAGGAGTTGTTTATTTCCCTATTTCTTTTACAAAATTTGTTGTGTATATTTTCTCATCAGATTTTTGGTTTCCTGGTGACTATGTGCCTTATTCTGGCCATTGGCAATGCAATCTGGGAGGTGAAGGAGGGCTCTGTGTTCACCGTGTTTATCCCTCGAGAAGCCGGTGTTAACGCTGCTCTGTCGTCCTTCCTGTCCTTCTGGTCCTACGTCATTGTCCTCAACACCGTGGTGCCGATTTCTCTTTACGTCAGGTACATTTCTGCACAGCGGTATTGTGGCATCAGAAAGTTGTTATTAGTGTTACTGTTACTTGATGTTTCACCATTGTGTGATAATCCGACGCCCATTAACGACTGAATGTCAGTGTGGAGATCATCCGTCTCGGGAACAGCTTCTTCATTAACTGGGACAGGAAGATGTATTACCCAAAGAACGACACTCCTGCTCAGGCGAGGACCACCACACTCAACGAGGAGTTGGGCCAAATTAAATACATCTTCAGTGACAAGACCGGCACCCTGACGCAGAACATCATGACTTTCAACAAGTGCTCCATTAATGGCAAGAACTATGGTAAGCACAAGCACCTTGACTTATAGACAAAGTTCAGTCAGACTCATTTTTGAATGGCTGATTCTGTTCAAGTTCAAGAATCTTTATTATTCCCATGGGGCAGTTTGTTTCACAATCAGTAGACACATTAAACATTCATACTTGACAAGATTGACACTAAAACAACTGTACAGAAATCACCAATGTTCTCTGAGGAGCCTGATCGCTACAGAGATAAATGACCATGAAATATTTCTCCTTTATTCAGGGGAGCTGTTTGACTTTTCTGGACAAAGAGTTGAAATAACAGCGGTAAGAGGCTGTTACAAACACATGCAGTCTGTGTATTTATTCATTTGGTTAACTCATGGTTTTCTTTGAAGAACACACAGAGAGTGGACTTCTCCTGGAACAAGCTGGCAGATCCAAAGTTCATATTTCATGATTATAGTCTTTTAGAGACTGTGAAAGAGGGAAACCCAGAGGCACGGGCCTTCTTCCGCCTGCTGGCTCTGTGTCACACTGTCATGCCAGAAGAGAAGAAAGAAGGTGAGGGTCGTCCATTGTCTGTTCATCATGCAACAAGCACTTTAAGCAAAAGTATACAGCACTTTATTTAATCATTGTTGGGAGATGTTCCCAGAGTGTTAAAATATTACAAATTCATCTTTGTATATTTTGTCCATTTAGATTGGTGGTTCCAAAAATTGGGGTCAGAACCTCAATAAGGGCACCCGCTTTGAACGTTATTCGCCATTAAATGGCCATTATTAGTTATCATCCCCACATATTGCGTTCAGACTGTCCCTCCTGCACCTCCTAGTAGGTTTAAAGATATGTTCTTCCATCCATTCATTTTCTTCTGCTTATCTGGGGTTGGGTCGTGGGGGTAGCAGCCTAAGTAGGGATGCCCAGACTTCCCTCTCCCCAGCCACTCCTCCGGGGAATCCCAGGCCAGCTGAGAAACATAGTCCCTCCAGCGTGTCCTGGGTCTTCCTCTGGGTCTCCTCCTGGTGGGACATGCCCGGAACACCTCACCAGGGAGGCGTCCAGGAGGCATCCTAACCAGATGCCCAAGCCACCTCAACTGGCTCCTCTCGATGTGGAGAAGCAGCGGCTCTACTCCGAGTCCCTCCCGGATGACTGAGCTTCTCACCCTATCTCTAAGGGAGAGTCCAGACACCCTGCGAAGAAAACAAATTTCAGCCGCCTGTATCCAAAATCTCGTTCTTTCGGTCACAACCCAAAGCTCATGACCATAGATGAGGGTGGAAACGTAGATCGACTGGTAAATTGAGAGCTTCGCCTTTTGACTCAGCTCTCTCTTCACCACGATACACCGGTACAGCGCCCACTTCACTGCTGACGCTGCACCTATCCGCCTATCGATCTATCGACCCAAGATACTTAAACTCCTCCACTTGGGGCAGGACCTCCTCCCTGACCCAGAGAGGGCACTCTACCCTTTTCCGGAACAGGTACGTTCTTATCGCTGATAATACAGTCAGGGGGTTAGGTTAAGAGTCTGTGGTAAGGGGCTTACATTTAAGGTCAATATTCTGGGTGAGGTGTAAGGTTAGGTTTAGGAAAAGAGTTAAATAAAGCTAACAAAAAAAAAGTTGTTACACATGGGTGAAGCTGCATATTATCAGCAATAAGAACTGTTAAGGCTGAGTTAGACTTGCGCTTTGGTCCGCAGGCTGGAGCGCGCGCGCCGCGCGTGCACTCAGCCATGCGGCGAAATGCGTTTACAGTGTCGCCAGACTCGCCACTGTGTTTATGGTTGACGCACGGCAGCGCATGGCAAAGTGCTGTTCTTTTACAGACCAGCAGGAGGCAGTACCCTCTAAAACTTGTGCATATGTTGCAAGAAAGGTGTAGAAGAAGAAATCTACCATATAAGAAGAACTGTTTGAAATCACACAACAAAAACAAATAGCTTTCCGCTCGCGTGCTGAACTGTTGTCTTTATTTGCGGTTTTAATGCATGGAGTCAGCGGAGGAGAAAGCGATCACGTGACTTTTGGCGAAAAAACAAAAGAAAAGTCCGACTCCAGATCAGGAATGAAGGAGAATTTAATACATTTGTGTCACAAAACATTCCTCCATGCGTCGCGACGCCGTCTCCACGACCACAGCGGCGCAAACAGCTGCAGGCTCCGGCGTGAAGAGGGTGAAGGCTGTCGGTGGGGACCTGTCAATCAAATCGTAGCGCCCACGGCGCGCGCATAGGCTTGCGGAGTTTCAAAAATTCAGAGGTGCACGACACGCGCTAATCCCACGCGCGGGGCCAACGCGCAGGGGCGGGGACTGTGAAATTGCGTCACTTTTGGAGCGCGCACCCTCGCGCGCTGCGCGACGCGTCAAGTATGAATCTAGCTTTAAACCTACTAGGAGGTAGGAGCAGTGATGCAGTCTACGCAATATGCGGGTATATGGAGAATACCCACTAGAAAAGCTTAAGAATTTCAGTACACACACTGAAAAGTGCCCAATGATACATGACATATCATTAGGCATGTGTCATTGATACGTTAAATGGCTGCTAAACGCTTATGTAACAATTTATCTAGCGCTTGTTCATTACATTCGCTTATCCAACAAATTATTGTATACGGTAATTCTGAACTTACTAATACTTGAACATGTTTTGCTTTCATACTGTTTTACAAATTCTATAACATGTTTTTAATACAATGTCAACTGTTGTATAAAGTTTGTTGTACATTTATTCAAATATAAGCATCAGAGAAATTTGGAAATGTTCAATATACTTAAAAATCAAAATAAATTGACAATTGCTTTGTACTAACAAGTGTACTTTGGTTTCTAAGCAGAGTATACCCACTACAAAAATGTAGACTACACCGCTGGGTGGGAGGGACAGTCTGAACTATGAAGTATATGAATGTGTGTAGCACTTTGAGATTTTCACTAATGAAAAGTGCGTTATAAATTAAATTCATTATTATTATTATTATAATAACTATGGCGATGAAAAAAAACTAATAACGGCCATTTAATGGGCTGATAACGTTTGAAGCCGCCAATGAGTCATGAAACACCAAATTTCTTGTTATTGAGAATATTTACGGAAAATTGTTGTCAGTCGAAAACTGCTCTTATCAAGAGATTAAAACAGTAGATGTAAAGGAACAAAAATGAGATAAGTGCTGTTTAAGCTTTTGTCAAATGGCCCTTTTTCAATGTCTGCACACCTCAACATGCAAAGGTTGGAGTCATTAAAATATGTTGTTTTTTTTTGGTGTGTGTGTGTGACTTGAACAACAAAACGGGTTGGAAACACTGATTTTAACAACCAATCCATACTAAGATTTTCTACTTACTGTGTTTTTAAAATGTCTAAAGCCAGCGTGCAACATTTTAAGTTTATGACTTGGTCACTTTTTCGATTTAATCATCCATTAATCCAGTTTCTCATCCTGTTTCCACTTTGTAGGGGAGCTGAACTACCAGGCTCAGTCTCCTGATGAAGGAGCTCTGGTGACGGCAGCCAGAAACTTTGGGTTTGTGTTCCGCTCTCGCACACCAGAATCCATCACCATCATGGAGATGGGCAGAAAAGTCACGTACGAACTTCTGGCTGTTCTGGACTTTAACAATGTGCGCAAAAGGATGTCTGTCATTGGTGAGAAGAAGGACGTCTTTGTATAATCTTATTGAAAAAATGTAAAACTTGGGAATTCATCATCTAAGAGAGATTAGTGTTGGATGTTGAGCGGCTGCATTTGTAAATCAAGAAAATATTCTGAATGAAAGCACATTTTCATCAGCAGACATCTTCAATGATGTGACTTTCACTGTTGTGTTCAGTCCGTAGTCCTGACGGTAAGATGAGCCTGTACTGTAAAGGAGCAGACACCATCATCTATGAAAGATTACACCCCTCCTGTAACAAACTGATGGAAGTCACCACAGGACACCTCAATGTAAGACATGCTGCATTTTCACGCTGGATCAGTTTATACTGTATTTAGATGCAACCTGCTTTGCATGATCTAACAACAGGAGTACGCAGGCGATGGCCTCCGCACTCTTGTTCTGGCCTACAAGGACTTGGAGGAAAGCTACATGGAGGGTTGGAAACAGCGCCACCATGAGGCCAGCACAGCCATGGAGGGACGAGAGGAGAGACTGGACGAGCTTTATGAAGAGATCGAGAAAGACATGATTGTTGGTTCAATTTCTAAAACCATTGTGGAAAAATATAAATTTAACTGCTTTTTGACAGACAGCTAAACACATTTATTGAATATCCTGACTGATCCATTGTTTTGTTATGTTTAACAAAAGATATATTTTCTAAATCCAGCAGTTTTCTTTGGTTTCTAGCTGCTGGGTGCGACAGCTGTGGAGGACAAGTTGCAGGACGGAGTGCCTCAGACCATCGAACAGCTGGCTAAAGCTGACATCAAAATCTGGGTGTTGACTGGAGATAAACAAGGTGGCTGCCACTGTTTCTTCTCATCCACATCAAGCTCTTTATTACTTATAAAGTTAAACTGCAATATGTATTCCTGTGCATTCTTATTGTTTGAAACAGAGACGGCGGAAAATATTGGCTATTCGTGCAACATGCTCCGAGAAGAGATGAAGGATGTTTTCATTGTGGCTGCAAACACAGCAGCAGGAGTCAAAGAGGAGCTGCAGTAAGTCATGCAGTGATACTGTGTTGTGTAGTCTGCTGATCAGAGGATGGTATAGTACAACAAACCAAATAAAAAAATAAAAAAGATTTAGTTGATACATTTTTTGTAAGAGAACAATGTTCATAAATGAAATTGGAGCTGTGAATGTGAACCTCCTGTTCTGTTCAGAAATGCGAGAAGGAAAATGTGTCCAGAAGCAGCAGAGGAGCCGTCGGTGATGGAAGCTCGAGCAGGATTGTTCTGGCTCCAGAAGACAAAGACGGTGCAGGACGAGGACGTGGACGGAGACTACGGTCTGGTTATCAACGGACACAGTTTGGTGAGACGCATCACTCTGAGTGTTGGCTAAATCAAAGAACAAAGATATCATCCTTGTGTTGGATTCAAAAGCTGAAAAAGTAATAATTAAAGTTTTATTCTGTCTAATGTGGTCAGTCTGTGTTCTGATTTGACGATTTACGTTAAAGTCATAAAATAAAATGAGATTTCAAAACAATTTACTTTTAGTGGTTTTACTGTAGCCCATAACTTTGTGCATTAGTTCTGTGATGATACTAACATCACACAAAACAAGTGTTTTATCAAACTGGATCACAACAAAAATCAAATAAGAATGACTAAATGATTGGAAATTGTTAATTTTACTGGTTTCCATTCTTATGAAATACATGTTGATCAGTTGGGGATGCATTACAATTACTTGATGTCTATATACGTTTGTGTACATTTGTGTAAAATCTATTTACTGTAACATTTCTCTTCTTCAGGCCTTTGCGCTGGAGAAGGACTTGGAGCTGGAGCTGCTGAGAACTGCGTGCATGTGTCAGACTGTGATTTGCTGCAGGGTCACTCCGCTGCAGAAAGCCCAGGTGGTCCAGCTGGTCAAGAAATACAAACAGGCTGTCACTCTTGCCATTGGGGATGGAGCCAATGACGTCAGCATGATCAAGGGTAAAGTTAGGCAGAACAGGAAGCAACGCACCGGCCTGTTAGTCCGTCTGAGAAATCAACCTGGTTCTGTTTGTCCTTTAGCTGCTCACATTGGAGTTGGAATCAGTGGTCAGGAGGGGATGCAGGCAGTTCTCTCCAGTGACTTCTCCTTTGCTCAGTTCCGTTACCTCCAGCGCCTCCTGCTGGTGCACGGTCGCTGGTCCTACCTTCGCATGTGCAAGTTTCTACGCTACTTCTTCTACAAGAACTTCACCTTCACCTTCGTGCACTTCTGGTATGCCTTCTTCTGTGGCTTTTCTGCACAAGTAAGTAATGCATTTTAACATCTTGTACATATATGCATTAAAAGTGCGCATTCCTGGATCTGACTGTTAAGTTGGCCTATAATTGCCCAATTTCTCTCTTTTTTCCATATTTATTTATTTTTTTATTTTATAAAATGTATTCATTTTAAAATACAATACAAAACAATTACATAAACGATAAGAATACAACATATAAAAAATGAAAGGTAGCAGAAAGAAGAGAAAAATCTTAGTATATCTGCCCCTTTTTTAAAAACAATTAGTTCAAACAATAATACTCTTCAAGTAACAAAACAAAATGAATAACTCTTTTTGCACTTTGCAGTTTTTGTTAATTCATTCAACCTTTATTTATACAGGCTAGCCTCGTTGAGTCACGGAGACTCATTTACAAGAGGGACCTGTCTCACTCACACCAAACAACCATCCACTCTCACACTCACACCTAGGGTCAATTTAGAGTCACCAATCAGCCTAACAAGCATGTTTTTTGGTCTGTGGGAGGAAACCGGAGTACCCGGAGGAAACCCACGCATGCACGGGGAGAACATGCAAACTCCACCCAGAAAGGCCCCGGACCGGGATTTTGAAAAAGTGCGTTATAAATTAAATTCATTATTATTATTATTATTATTTTCTAACTAATACAATACACATTAAGCTACTTCATATACAGGTAGATACTTCAACTTTTTTTTTTAACAATGCAGTTTTGATCATTTTCTTAAATGTACATATTGACTTGGTATTTTTAACATCACCTTATTAAAGTCTACGTTATGATTTGAACAAATCTTTCTCAAATGTCATCCATCTTCAGTAATTTTTAACTCTGTACAGTATATGTTTTGTTTCTTATATTATCAGATTATCTAAAACAATAAATGTAAAAAAAAAAACAGGAACGTGTCTTGTTTGCAATCAATGAAGAATAACAAACAAAAAGATGAATAAAAAAGCAATTAATTATGGAGTACAGTTTGTAAAGTTACACAGTCCAAAAAAAGCAATATTTTGGTTTATTTAGTCTTTTATATAAAAAATGTTTTTTAAAGTCATATTTTCACCAATGTTATTCATACATTTATAAATATCATAGTTTACTAACTAAATATTTAATTTACAAGCTAAAATATTTTGTTTGCAAACTTAATACTCAACTTGCAAGTTAAATATTTAGTTAGCATGGTAAATATTTAGCTCCATCCTAAATACTTAGTTTACAAGCTAAATATTTAGTTTACAAACTAAATACTTAACTTGCAAGTTAAATATTTAGTTAGCAAGCTAAATATTTAGCTCCACAACAAATATTTAGTTTAGAAAATAACTTGCAAGTTAAATATTTAGCTTGTAAATTAAACATTAATGTTGAACATAAACGTTTAGTTTGTCAACCAAATATTTAGTGTGGAGCTCAATATTTAGCTTGCTAACTAAAAAATTAACGTGCAAGTTAAGTATTTTTCGTAAACTAAATGTTTAGCCTGTGAACTAAATATTTAGTGTGGAGGTAAATATTTAGCTTGCTAACTAAATATTTAAATTGCGTTAAGTATTTAGTTTGCAAACTAATATTGAGCTTGCTAACTAAATATTTAACTTTCAAGTTATGTATTTAGTTTGCTAACTAAATATTTAACTTGCAAGTTAAGTATTTAGTTTGCAAACTAATATTGAGCTTGCTAACTAAATATTTAACTTTCAAGTTAAGTATTTAGTTTGCTAACTAAATATTTAACTTTCAAGTTTAGTATTTAGTTTGCCAACTAAATATTTAGCTTGCTAACTAAATATTTAACTTGCAAGTTAAGTATTTAGTTTGCAAACTAAATATTGAGTTGTTAACTAACTTTCAAGTTAAATATTTAATTTGCTAACTAAATATTTAACTTTCAAGTTATGTATTTGGTTCGCAAACTAAATATTTAGCTTGCTAACTAAATATTTAACTTGCAAGTTAAATATTTAGTTTGCAAACTAAATATTGAGCTTGCTAACTAAATATTTAACTTTCAAGTTAAGTATTTAGTTTGTAAACTAAATATTTAGCTTAAAAATTATTAGTTTGGAACTATGACATTTATAAATGTATGAATAACATGGTGAAAATATGACTTTGAAAAAACACACTCTTTTTTCTTATGAAAGTCTAAATAAACCAAAATACTGCTGTTAAATTTTGTCTGTGTAACTTTACAAATGGCACCCCATAATTATTTTCAGTTTGACTCCATCCCTCTCCATCAAACAATGTAGAATGCTCTTGATTTCAAGTCTAAAGGAGTGATGGCAGGATCGAGCAACAAATGGATAATAAATAAATTGAGGTTTTGTCTACAGTAATGAAGGTGTTGCTCCAGTCTATAGTGCTAATAAAAGAGCTAAGTCAAAATGTAAAGCTCTAGCTGTACTTGTCCGTCTAAATTTAAAGTCTGGTCATGAGGTGTAGATTATGACTTTTTACCGGAGACATTCAAACAATCTGACATTTACAATGTGTTTGTTAGACAGTGTACGACGAGTGGTTCATCACGTTGTACAACATGATGTACACGGCTCTTCCCATCCTCAGCTTGTGCCTCTTTGACCAGGTAATATAACGAACAAGAATCACCGTCCTCAAAATTGGTTTTAAAGGGTTTTCTGGGTAAACATTATCAGTTTTCTAAATATGTTTCTTGTTCTGTCTGCAGGATGTCAGTGACCGCTGGAGCTTCCATTATCCTCAGCTCTACTCTCCCGGCCAGCTGAACATGTATTTTAGCAAAAAAGCCTTTGTGCGCTGTATGATGCACAGCTGCTACAGCTCCCTCATCCTCTTCTTCATCCCATGGGCCGCCATGCGCGACACAGTTAGAGATGACGGCGGGGATATTGCAGACTATCAGTCCTTTGCTTTACTGGCACAGACTTGTATTCTTGTAGTGGTGAGCGCACAGGTAAAAGCATACAATTTTCATTTCATATTTCAGCATAAAGACAGTAAAGAAA
>JBBPBX010035196.1:18042-32190 GCA_038048925.1 Garcialebias charrua
GTAATCAGTTATAATCTACATCTATCCCTGGTAGACCAACATAAGTTAACGTTTCCTGTCAATTACATTCACTGAGTCACAGATTTATTGATATTAATCTGAAAAAGTGAGAACCCGTGAATTGATGGTAAGTTTGTGTCAGTCTAAACTCTACTCAAATCTATCATCTAAAATATAGATAAGTTTAAAAACTGATCAATTTATCTATTGTATTACAATTGGTGGCTCGTTCCGGTCTCTGAAAGATTGAAGTTAATATTTCTTTGCTCATAAAACATGTTGCATATTGTCCATTTTTAGACTGACAGATTATTTATTTTGGCTGGAAAAGTGTTCAAAACGTTGCATTAGCTGTGGGTTGTGTCATTTGAAGCTGGGAAATTGTTTGTGATCGACTTATATAACGCTGTGTGATGCTTTTGATGAAGATTTGTCACGCTGTGTGAGTAATGTTTGTGGTTTGGGTAAAACTGGGTCCAGATTACGTATTCACATGCTGGAGTATTCTCATCGTTAAATGACCGCCGAGTCATTTTAAAAGCTGTTTAACATTTGCAAAGATCTTGAGTGTGGTTTTACGTTACAAGCAAGGCAAATAACGCATATTTCGTTTGAAATGGCCGTCGGATGTTTGGTTCTGTGACGGCTCGGTTCTGATAAGGTGGACTCGGCTCTGTTCGGAGGTCTGTTTGTTGTTTCAATGATTAGAGTTGCTGTTTCTTCCTGACGAGGCTCAGTGGACCTGTTAAATGTTGTCGCCATACGTTTCAGATTTTTGCGATGTGCAGAAGCATTTTTATTAAGTTGTAAAGAGTCCGGAAGGTGAAGCTAACAGCTAGCTTTCGTCTTGGAAGCCGCATGTCTTTTGTTTTGGTTTGGTCGAAGGTAATACGACTACTTTACCCATGAGCGCTTGGGTTAAGAACTACAAGTTTTGTCTTTGCTGTGATTGGTCGGAGTAATGAACTACGAGAGTTCTGGTTGGTCTAGTGACGGGAAGATATCAGTGAATATCATATTATTATTATTATTATAAATTAGTGAAGCGAGTTCTCATTCGTTGAAAGCCGGTGTCGCTCATTGCTACGCCCGGCCCATTCTCGTCAGGTTTCACTTCAGTCCTGAGTCCTCACAAGACTTCATGACTGTTTGTCCATTTAATATCTTTAAAAACCTGTTTAATCACTGTGTTTTTGAGATTTTAAATGATGCTTTTAACGCAGTTGGAGTAAGACTAGCGATCGCCATGTTACCTGCGGTCATGTGACATCGGAAGCTACAACTCGTTTGTGGTACCGACCTTTTTCTTTAAAAGTTTAAAAATCATAGAACCTGTTCTAACCTGTCTGACCACATCGATTTGTGCTCTTATAAGAACGTGGTTCGAGCGATTAACACGCACAGGCTCAAACTCTTTCCAAAAGTTGTTTTAAATCTGATTTTGTTTGCTACAGGTAAGCTAACAACAGGATGTCAACAGGGCGCCACCATTTTGCCACAGAGCACTGGCGTCCAGAAAGAATAATTACAGCCATCTGGTGGTTGGATATAAGCTTTTAACATCTGCTGTGATAATACAATCAGAACTTTTATACAGAATTGATGCAGAAATTGATGCAGTTAATCTCTCTTAGTTAATCCTAGATGTTATTATTGTTTTTCTCTTGCATTTGTTGTTGGATGTAACTGGGACCCTGTGTACATAATCTCGTTTTCAACACATGTACTACATGCGGTGCAAATGACAATAAATTCTCTCTGACTCTGACTGACTCTGAAATGTCTGCATTTTATTTAATATTAACACTTTTAATGTAATTCTGTGCACACAAGCTTTCCAGTTTATTTTAAACAACAAGTTTAAAATAACAAACAAGAAGCATATTTTGTCTTGATTTTCACAAAAATTAAAACAAAGATAGCAGAACATATTTGAACATGTCACAGGTCGACAAATTAATAAAAATCACTATTTTTTTATTCAAAGTAACATCTTTCATGTTATGCGGAGCACACAAACTCTCCAGTTTATTTTAAATACAAATTTATTTAAAATAACAAACTGAAAGACCTTTTTCACTCCTGATTACTGTCAAATGCAGAAACAACAGTTTCACTGAAACTACAAAACATATTTTTAAGGCATGATGAAGCAGCATCCTGGGAACATTTTACAGTGAAACCTTGCAATTAAGTCAGATCACTTTTACAAGCGTTTGTGTGAATAAACAAGATTCAGGCTTGGGTTAGTTAGTAACTGTTGTTTGAATATAAGTTCTAGATAAAGTTAACACTGCAAGAGGGCATTTAACTTTACAATTCCTTGAGGGTAATTCCTGAAAAAGGTTCCTATGAATATAAGACTTATTATACACAGTGAAACACATAAACCTGGAGGCTGGTTAGTTTACTTTACTCACAGCTACATTAAAAGTGATGATGTATATGCACATAGTAAAATATGAACCATCTTACTTGATTTTTCAGAGAAAATCAATACAAAGATGGACGTTCAAAAAGGTGCAGCAACTGAGAGGGTCTACTCCTTGAGAGAACCTAAATGGGTTCGATCGGGTCGTGGTTTTGCTACCCTTGTACCTCGCACAGTGAGAGAATCTGCCTCAACGCATGGTGACTACTCAGCTGCTGTGAGTGTCTTTCAACAATCAGGTGAACATCCACTGTTGTTCTTTGACAGGCTCTTCCGTGATTATTCAGGTGACATACATGAACCAGGCATGGACAAAGATGAACAGCTTAAACGTCTTTTCAGTACAAATCTCTGGCCTAAGCTAAGCAGATGTGTAAGCCTCAAGACTAATTTCAATGAGAGTACCATGGAAGAAATAAAACAATACGCTGTGAAGGTTTTTGATGTGCTCACACAACACAAAGCACCCTCAGAGGTGTGCCCAGGTCAAAAGGTCAAATACCACTCGCAGAAAATAGAAGAGGTTCCCTCTCCTACATAGTGCGAGAGTAAACAGGATTTTCATAATAACAAACATTGAAATGTTGCTGCCAGCTGGAACAGTGACTCAAATCAGTTTAAAGGGAGATCTACTCCTCGTGCACCTCAGATTGAAAAATCTGAGACAAGCAAAGAACCACAAAAGATAGGTGTTCGCTCTCTAGGAGAACCAAGATGGTTCGGATCGAATCAAATTGGTTTAGACCTAGGTCTAACAGTGGGTGAACTTCGAAAGAAGTGGATGTATGGGCGCCTATACCCATTGAACAATGGTTGGTCCCAACAGGAAAACCCGAGACGCGGCTCTCCTGCCCTTGCACCTCGAACTGAACAGTTTGATAAATGCAAAGAGTCACAAATGCTCCAGAAAAAAGGCACAACACCTTAGCGCTCGGAAGAGACAGAGGAAGTACGTAGTTTGTTAAACCTATTAGCATTCGCCTCAAAAATGCGAAAAACGCCTAAAAAAGACATACCCAAATTAAATTAGAAGCTGTTCTTGAACCGTATGGAGTACAAGCAAATGCTTGGTGTCTTTGTAAAGATAACACTTTGAATCTTTTGTTTCAGCAGTCAAATTTGTTGTATCTGTTATTATTTTGTATTTATTTAAGTGAGAGCACACTGAAATCAAGCGTTTTTCTTGCCTCGCCTAAGCAAATCTCTGGCCTAAGCTAAGCAGATGATGTGTAAGCCTCAAGACTAATTTCAATGAGAGTACCATGGAAGAAATAAAACAATACGCTGTGAAGGTTTTTGATGTGCTCACACAACACAAAGCACCCTCAGAGGTGTACCCAGGTCAAAAGGTCAAATACCACTCACAGAAAATAGAAGAGGTTCCCTCTACTACATAGTGCGAGAGTAAACAGGATTTTCATAATAACAAACATTGAAATGTTGCTGCCAGCTGGAACAGTGACTCAAATCAGTTTAAAGGGAGATCTACTCCTCGTGCACCTCAGATTGAAAAATCTGAGACAAGCAAAGAACCACAAAAGATAGGTGTTCGCTCTCTAGGAGAACCAAGATGGTTCGGATCGAATCAAATGGGTTTAGACCTAGGTCTAACAGTGGGTGAACTTCGAAATAAGTGGATGTATGGGTGCCTATACCCATTGAACAATGGTTGGTCCCAACAGGAACACCCGAGACGCGGCTTTCCTGCCCTTGCACCTCAAACTAAACAGTTTGATAAATACAAAGAGTCACAAATGCTCCAGAAAAAAGGCACAAAACCTTAGCGCTCGGAAGAGACAGAGGAAGTACGTAGTTTGTTAAACCTCTTAGCATTCGCCTCAAAAATGCGAAAAACGCCTAAAAAAGACATTTGTCAAGCACCTGCAGACTGACACAAGAAGATATAGACTGGAATTTGATATGAGCCTAAAGAGTGAAGTATTTACTAGGAAAGTTTCAAATTTGAAGTCAATAGCATAAAAAATGAGGATTTTGTACCTGTTTTTGTATGTGTATGTTCAGGCGGACCTCAATAATAACCAAACATACCCAAAACTGTGCCATGATGGGTAACACCTGTATATGCCTACTTCAAAAGTCTGTAACTGCTGAATACTTCAACATACTTCAGTGTGACTTCAGTCAGGGCTCTATTGAAAGCTTACATCAGGGTAAACCTGTTCCATTCCTATATTTTCTCTCAAGCTGATAGAAATAACTGTAACATGTCAGGATGCTCATAAGTCAGGGACCACCTGTATAAGGCCCTGTTTACACGGACACTGTGGGGGGAAACAGAACTTTTGGGTATGTTAATTAGGTTGAAAGTTTTGCGTTGACATGGGTGAATTCTGTGTATACGACTCTCTCCCCCCCATCCCCCGTCCTCATGACTTTACTGTAGTTACCATGCTGGGCCATTAGATGGCGCTGTGATTTTTGGAACCTTCACTACTGCGCACGCGTGCTGCCTATGGTAAACAGAGCAGACGAGGCAGCCTGCCTCATCTGTTTTCCTCTCTGGCTAAAAGTTCAGCTAACTACAAGTTGTTGTCAACAAGTTAACAACAAGTTAAAGCTGGATTTTGGATAAGAGTCAACAGATTTGACACCAAGTGGGACCGCTTCATCTGCACACCAGTTGCTGACTGGACCGGAACCGCGTCAACATGTCAGACTTTAGTCCGTGAGAATCAGCTGATTTACAGCAGCGCTACAAGGTAAACAATGTTCTTAATAATGTGTCCTGGTGTTTAGTTCGATCACAGAACAACCAACTGAGGTTTTATTTTTTTCCTGCGAGGTCGAAGCTGTTCCACGAAGCGGACCGGCGGTTCGGATGTGGGTCCAGTGTCCACCAGGATGAAAACAACAGAGTCCAGTTCATTAAAGTTCGGTTAACGTGTTTTTAAAAGTGTTCAATTTAATTCTCAGTGTTTGTGACATGAGTTTGTGGTGTTGAATAAATAAATAAATTAAAAATCAACCTGGTGTCTTCATTTTCAGCAGCATGTTAGGCATGACGTAACGAGTCCAGATAGCTTCATTTAGCTCAGATAAATTTAAATATCTCCCACGCTAACATAAATACTGTTTATTATTGTTAAACTGTTAATATATAGCACATTTAGTATGTTATAGTGCAGCGTGACACGTGAAATGTCCGACTGCCTCGTTAACAGACAACTGGATCCAGGCAGCTGGCTCTCTTCCAACACAGATGCAGGTAAGGTGTAGAATAATTAAATATGAGAATCAAAATATATTCCATCAGCTATAGTTCAGAAAGTGGTGCGTGTGTCCACTGTCCAGTCCACCGCCATTGTTAAAATGCCGGCTGTCTGCGCGTGCGTGCTACGTGCATGTGTTCAAACAAAAGCTCCGCGGGAGATGTTTACATTATCAACGGGGGGTCAGCGAAAAAGTTCCACTTTAAGAGAAGGATCAGAAAAGTATCGGAGTCAAAGAGGGGGGCCAGCAGCGTCGTGTAGGCGATAAGCAAAGTCGCAAAGAGAAAGTAGCGGTTACACTCAAAATACGCGCCGTGTAAACTGGCCCTAAATCACAAGAGAAAATTCCCCCACAGGTCCAACTGCCTTCTTATTCAAGACCCAACATCCCAGATAACACCCAGATAACACACAATAGCTCCACAATAGCTGCACATGGGATCGCCATCCATGGCCCCCACACACCCCCACACACGCACACACACACACACACACAAGGAGAAGCTGACATACCTTCGTCCGAGGAATCACTATCTCTCCTTGTAAATTCAGTTCTAGAGCCTGTCCTGCGGTGTACTTCATTTTTCCATGGCATTTATCCATGGCTAAACAGTGAAAAAAGTCCGAAAAAGCATGCGTAAAGTCAACAGCGAAGACCTCACCCTTTTACGCACAGCAAGACGCAGCTGAATGACTCTGTTGCGCAGTAATTTTCCAGCCTGCATGTAATTCAAAACCTGTCATGTCACATGTCTATACAACGGGAATTTCATTGGCTAAAAGTCTGTCGCGTCAGAATCAGCGTCTCATTTGATTGGCCAAAGCCCCACGTGGGGGAAAGAAGGGGTTGGTCATTTTTGCTTTGTGACTCTCAGTGATTTGATTGGCTCTAGTGACTGAAAAGTTTCACTCAGTTGGTCAAAATTGGTGTCAATCAAAATCAGAGACCCTATGAAAGAGTTTTAAAGCGCCAGAATTTACAAAGCTTCCGTATTTGGGAAATGACGATCCAACACATGCAAATTAAGGTCAAACGAATGTTACAGTGGTTGACCATACTGATACAATGTGTGGCATTATCCTTGATAATAACACAAACAACATTGTCCAACCTGGTGAAGTGATGTACAGCACTGTCTTTTACAAAGACTCAGAGCACACTGTTGACAACAAAAACGTCAACATTGCCAAAGATGCTGACAGCCAACAAGATGCTGACAGTAACCAAGATTACACAGACAGCGGCACACGTAAACAGAAACGTGTGCAAAAACCTAAACGGTTTCTGTGTAACTTTATCAAAAGGGGGATGGCTAAGAAAGCTTACCTGCCAATCACACTGGAAGGGGTCTTCGCTCGTGAAACACTCCTGGATGGCAGTGCAGACATATCTAGTATGTAAGCCAAACTGTTTGAGGAGCTAAGGACCGCCGCTAACGGTGTTGACAGGAACATACCCTTCGTGAAAAGTGCTATTGAGCTACAGGGCCTTGCAGAGACGAGAACGACCCTGACAGCTATAGCCATGGTTCACATGCAGATTGGCAAAATGTCACTATACCACCTGGTATACGTGTCTAAACTTGACTCACTCCCATTTTTGGTTGGCCAAGATTTTATAAACCGTTTCGACGCGATTATAAATTATGGTGATCAGACAATGTGGGCCACAGTGAGCAATCCACTGCCGATCGAGGTGCCTCCCCAAGGTCAGGACACTGACTGTCTAACAGCAGGTACTGCAGAAGTCACAAGGGATTCCCCAACCGTGAGCACAGGCCCGGTAAGTGAACCTTCAAATACAGGTGAGACAGAGGAGACTCAACAATTGGACCATACTCTGGCCCAACAAGAGGACCTCCTCTGCGAGCTGACACATTCAGCACTCACTGAACACTACCTACAACAGGTAGAAGAAGGTGTGGAGGTCCAAGGATCCCACACCAAAGACGCTGTACTGTCCTCTGGGGGTCCAAGGATCCCACACCAAAGACGCTGTACTGTCCTCTGGGACAGGTAATTTGGCTATCAGCCAAGCTTTCGATGAAACCTTGGTTCAAGGGCATTTGAATCTAGAACTACTCAGAAATGACATAGTTCTTACAGACTCAAAGAGCACCTCTTCAGTCAAGAAGTGGGAAGACACACACAACAACGACAATGACCTGTCGCAGTCTGAACACTCAGACACACCTGCGACTGCGCCGACAGTTGTGACATACCTGAATTACACAGAAAGAGGTAAACGTACGAATAAACGTTGGCCGAAACCTATAAGGTTCCTGTACACGGTTCCCGATAAACTGCGCAAACAGCTTAAACTAAACAATGGCATCCTAACTCGTGCCCATGGACGGACGTCCTCACCTGTGTGCGTGGTCCTCCATGACCACAGGGGGGTGATATTAGGTCATGCCCTTGACAAAGACAAAGATTTAAATACCCGCAAACGACAAAGATCTCGCAAACTCACAGACTTCATGGGAAAATAAGGTTGTCCAAGCACAAGATAGTAAATAAACTAAACAGTTTAAACTATATTAGTTGCAAAAAGAAACCGTTCCAACTAGAACTTAGACACGCTAAGTCTAAAACCCACAACAAAAAACTAACCTTAACAACCATTTAAATCTGTTGGATTTAATTGACATCGGTTATAAAGCTAAGAACGGTTTTTCTTGTGTGTAGCACGTTGGAATCTGACGACAGAGTGAGTTGAAACAGTTGAGACGTTGTTTTCTAGTTGCTTAATTGCTACTTTTGTTGTTATTGAAGTTTGGTATTGTTTTCTGAACACTCCCAGCCAAAAGAGGTTTTGTATTAATGTTAGTTAAAGACTTAATTTGATTTAACTATGCAAACATGCAGTTTCGTTTTGCTAAAAACCTCAATAATTGAAGAGTCATTGTAGATTAATGCTACTTAAGGTACTATAATCTACACTGATCTCACAATCATTTAAGTAGAACCGATTTCATTGTTTCTATTCTAGATTACCTATTCATTTTTGATGAGTCTCGCCATAGACTTCAAAATTGATAGTGAATACCAAATCTTACGTCGTTCGTCTTAAAGGACAACAGACATTTAGACCATACTATATGCGGTAATACACTGCGTTTGTAAACTGCCAGTAAACACCATCGAAGAAGAAGAAGACCATACTATATTTTCTTTTCTATTTTAGTTTAACTTAAACTAAATTATGAATGGAGGAATAGTTTGGAAGAAGAGGCATTTGTTACAGAAGCCCTCCTGAACCTTCTATAGGCATAGATCCCTATATCAATTTTTTTTAGCATTGATCCACCCCTTAATTGGTAATTGTAACTGATCTAAACCATGATAGCTTACATACCAGGTGCATATAGGTAAGGCTTAATGTAAAATCCCAATCATAAGCCCACATAAAACCACATAATTGTTGCATGACATATAGAACCAGAGTGGCACGGACTGGAAACCAACCAGCCTGCAACCTTCGATGTGGGGACCTGCAACTCCAACGTTGGTCTTCAAACTTCATCTAAGGTCCGCCTCCTCTGCGTCATTCGAGGGATTCCCTCTACATGCTGATTAAAACCATTGTTGCCGATGAAATCAACAAGTCTAATCGTTATGGAATTACCGCTATGGAATTACCGCTGTGGATTATAATACTTTGTTTTCCAAGGGATCACAGACTCAGTTTTCCAAGGGTTAACAGACTCAGTTTTCCAAAGGATTAAAAGCTTACCGTAATGGGATTACCTACGGAATGTCCAAATGTATGGGAATGTATGGAATGTCACAAACATTATGGGATTATAATTTTTGATTTTTCTTTTTCCACTTGCTGGATCACATCCAGGTCAGAGACATTTGGTGGTGTCCTTTCATGTCGGACATCATCCCCATGGACAGGCGATGATTTCCAAAAAGGGGGACTGTAGTAGAACACCTCATCTCTGATTTTTTGGTTTTACACCTTTTCATATCTCTCTGAAACTCTTAGTGTTACACTTTTCTTGAAGCTTTCAAGGAGACAAGTGGACACTATTTTGTTACATTTATTTGGAATTAAGAGACACAAATCAGAAGAGACTTTCTTTAATTTGTGTTAATTCAGAATTAATCAACACAATAACTTCAATATACTGTATTGATCTTGGTTTGTGCTGTTAGAATATCAGTCACTTCTTCATATGAGGAATCAAAGCATCACCTGTTATGCATATGAACAGTATATTCTTAATATGTGTATGATTTTACTTAGCTGGTGTATTTTAAATATGCCAAAGTTAAGAGAACATGTCAGAATGATCTTCCAGACTTTGTTTTAAACTGTATGCTCTATGCAGAAGAACTATGTCTAAAGTTGATGAACAATCCATTAGTATTTGTCTGCAATGTTTTGGGAACGAAGGAAAAGTCATAGACATAAGTTGTCTCCTGTCTCCTGTCCTTTCTAAAAACAATTAATCTGTTCTCAAAACAGATTTGATATTTTGTTCACACCTGATTCTTCTGACATACTAGTTCTCTCTCCTGTCCTGTCTGCCCGTAGCAGTCACTCAGACTCGCTGACCTACAAAATCACTCCCTTTCTCTAGTAAACAACCAACGAGCAGGAAGTATTTGACTGGGTCACACCCCCTTCTTAAAGGGACACTTCCTGTAGGCTTGTCAGAGTGAAACGGAACAAAAGAGTGAAATCAGAGCAAAATGGAGCAGGAGTGAGTCAACTATGAACTTGCTCTATTTGAAACAGATACGTCCGGCCATGAGTCAAAGGCCCGTAAATATGGCTTCAGCAAGGTTTAACAGCCAGCTCGCTGTAAAACCAATTTTGAACTTCTAAGCTCAGAATACAAAATGTGCTCTCCAAGAGAACTTTTATTCTGAAAAGCCAACCAGGACGTGCGTTACTATGGTACGAGTCTTGGCACACATCTGGAGACGCTGAAGAAAGGTAAATAGATTGACCAACTGGACCACGGGAGATTGACCATCTTCACGAGGTAACAAGTCGTCAAATGCTTGCCAAGTCGTACCGACGTTGTAGTGGAGATGGGCTGGAGAGCTGCCATGCTTCCTGGTTAAAACACACCACTCTCTCTACCTTTCATCTTTAAACTTCCTCCTTAAATTTTCTCCTCTTAAAGTTTATTTCTAAAAGTAAAACTGTAAGTTTATGCTGCAGAAATAAGTTAATATAAGACCCATTAACTTGTGTTCTGTTTTTCCTATGTTTTAATCTGCTGAAAAGTTAGTTATAAGTTTTGATAGATCAATCTATGTAAATATGTTTTGATTGTAATTTGATGATTGGTTAATTAAATGGTCTATCCCTGGTAGACCAACATAAGTTAACGTTTCCTGTCAATTACATTCACTGAGTCACAGATTTATTGATACTAATCTGAAAAAGTGAGAATCCGTGAATTGATGGTAAGTTTCTGTCAGTCTAAACTCTACTCAAATCTTTCATCTAAAATATAGATAAGTCAGCAAACTGATCAATTTATCTATTTTATTACATCATCATCATCATCATCATCATCATCATCATCATCATCATCATTATCATCAGGGCAGGGCCTTAATCAGGTCCAGGGTTTGTTGACAATGTCAGTTTTAGCTTTGTCATAGTGCTGAACTGTTTCACTGAAGTGTTGACGTTATGGATGTCGTAGCAGGGCTCAAAAACTTTAAAGCCAGCACATCAACAACATTCGAACGAACATCCAAATATTTAAAAACTCCTACAGTTTGTGTTATTGCTTTGGACCGATCTGAATTACCTGATGAAAGTTGTTTAAAATCAGCTGTTCAGTCTTTGCAACAAGCTGCTTTTCTTGCTTGTAGAACAGATGTTTACGTTCAGATTATGTTGTTTCTTTGTTTGTTTGTTTGTTTATTGTTTGCACAAAAAGAAACAACACACGTAAAAGAAAAGTTTTTAAAAAATGTGCAGGAGAGGTCATAAAAACCCTAATTGGGCTTACAAGCGCACCCCCCTCTAAAAAAATAAAGAAAAATAAATCATAAGAGCTTTATACATAAACTTACATCTTACTTTAAACACACACAGTTACATACTAAAGCAAAAAATAATAATTGAAATTAAATACATTTAAATTGTCAAAAAATAATAAAATTTAAAAAAAAAACTAATGTGTTAGAAAATCTATAAAGTTTTTTTAAACTTTCTTTGTTGTTTCAAGTGCGTTAACAAGTTAGACGTGTTGCACGCTGCAGATCCAATCTTAGTGAAACAACGTCCACACACAGCTTTGGATTTGTTCACTTGTCTTTTAACAAGAAAGCCATAATGTTCCCAAACAGGATACTGCAACAAGAAGCTAGGCTGCTATTGCTATGCGTGCTGCAAGATAATAGCGCCATGCTGAAACACACTTAGGAATTTTTTGTTCCGTGGCGCATAGTCTCACGTTAATAAAATTTAATGAGTGAAAAATAACAAACGGTACACAGGTGTACCGAACCGAATGTGCCATACCGAAACAGTTAGGTACACGCATGTGTACCGTTACACCACTGCTGTGCACATCTGTGGTGTATCCATCAGCACGGCTCACCCTGCTCTGACTGGATACAACTGTGTCTCTGGTTCTCTTTATTGGTTGAAAGCAGTAGTTTAATCCATCTATTATTAGATTGGATGTCTTTAATCAGTTTTGCTTCCTCCTTTTTTTCCTTCCTCATATTTACAGATGACAGAAATCCATCCTGGCAACAGAGATTGTTAATCCCTCCTACCCCACGTAAAGTATTTAAGATCAACTTACAAATTTCTTACTGAATTTGACAGGTTGGTCGAGCTGCTGCCTTTTAACAAGAAGGTCGCCAGATTGAATCCCAGCCAGTGGCCTTTCCGGGTGGAGTTTGCATGTTCATTCTGTACATGATGGGTTTTCTTCCGGTTACTCCGGTTTCCTCCCACAGACCAAAAACATGCATGTTAGGCTGATTGGTATTTCTAAATTGCCTCTAGGTTCGAGTGAGAGAGTTAATGCTTGTTTGTCTTGTTTGTCTCTATGTGTCTCTGTGATGGATTGGAGACCTGTCCAGGGTGTCCCCCGCCTCTCGCACAGTTACTGCTGGATATGGACACCAGTGACCCCCACAACCTGAAAAGGAAGAAACACTTAAAAGATAATGAATGGATGAATTTAAGATATTTTAAGTCCTTAATTTTAGATACATGGATTTAAGACTTTTTGAGGATGTGTGGACATCCTGTAAGTAAATGAGCTGAATACCGACAATAAAGTTTTCTATTAAGTTTCTTTTTTTCATTTTATTAAACATTGTGTTATTTTCTCATTCTGATGCCCTCGTGTATGAAGGAAAATTTGATTGTATCGAGTTGCAGCAGAAGATTACATAATGTGAATGGTGTCTGAATACACACTGAATTCACTTTAATTATCTATGTTCTGACAGAGTTTGTTTATGCTCCTCTTGAGCTTATTCCCAGTAGATTACCAATTTTGGGGCAAACAGCAAAATTTCCAAGTTAATAAACCAAGTCAAGGCAAGATGTGCTTGCTAACAGGATGATACTGTCAACTGCCACTCTCCAAGACAGACTGCTACTGTCAGCCAATAATGACTTCAAGTCATTCATAATGACACAACTGCAGACTTTGCATTCCTCTGACATTTTAAGCCACAGAAATCACAAGTTTTAGGTAACCTTCAGTAGATCCCAAAGTGTTTCACATGCAAATATAGAGAAAAGAAACATTGTGTCTCGAGCAGGGAATAATATGACAGTTGCTAAAAAAAAAAGCAATTTGTTCCATTTTGTGGAGTTTTGTTTTATTGTTCTTTCAGTTGCAACAAGTTGTTTGATCGTTAAAATATTTCTTAGGATTTGTATTCATAGTGAAATGCTGCAAGTCATATCCATATTCAAGTTAAAAAAATGTTTTATTTTATGATTTTAATTGTATTATTGAGCTATACTTTCTGCCTTTTTGTATATTGCACATTTATTTTGTTAAATGCTTGGAAGTCTTTATTGGGGGGGGGGGGGAACAGCCATGTGTTTATAGTTTTATTTATATTGGTGCAATTAATAAACATGCTTTTTTATTTAATGAAAAAGCCTAAAGATCTCTAAATTGTTCAAATATTCAGATATATTTCAAATACTCACAGTAACATTACTACTGGTACACTTTTGTGTTCCTTAGAGGGAAAATACCCCAAAGCGAAAACCTGTCTTGTACTTTTCAACCCCATTTCTTTATCATAATATAATGTGTTACTCTTAGCAATTTTTTAATTGTATTTTATTTTTACCTCTACTTTGTATTTTTATATTGGACCATTACTTGCTGATCTGTCTATAATTGAAACAAGACATACAAATTATCAGAGGATCTTTTACTCACCCTGGAATAGATGCCTCATCCAAGGCTTGACATAGTTTCACATCCAGTCTTGTTCACCAAAATTTGGTTTGTATGTAATGAG
>JBBPBX010035197.1:8611-26500 GCA_038048925.1 Garcialebias charrua
TAAATAAAAATATAAAAATCTTCTCTAACCTCTGCGCCACCACTCCCCAACTTGTCTTGGCAGGGGTGGGGGTGGTGGGGACACATCTGAGCTGCACTCTGTTTGTATGACAATTTTCGAGCATGGGGTGGTGGGGGTGGGTCAGTGTGAGGGTTCAGCATGAGGAAAGAGGCAGCGTGAGCGCTGCACTGAGCTTTTTAGCTAGCGTGCCTGGTATTGCGCCCTGCTAGCTTAGCGCTACATCAGTGCCGATGGGTGGGAGGTGCACGGTTCAGTTTGCTAGGCAGGACGCTCGGTTCTGTTGACGGGACGGGGCGCCCCTCTTGTATAATGGTAGGGGAAACACTGCTATAGTTATTTTAGTATTTATATACAGTGTATATATATATATATATATATCTATATATATATATCTATAAATCTATATATATATATATATATATATACTGTATACACACACACAAAATTGCCTTTTTGGATCATTAAAAGTGGCTAAGTTGAGAAGCTAAGCTACGAGCTAAGCTAACAGGCCGACCTCGGGGGTCGAAGCTCCAAAATTCAGTTAAAACCTGTGCCTTTTGTAAAAAGTTGTTTTTCTCTGCAAAAAGAAGCTGAGAACTTGTTTACTGATGTTATTTTTTATTTTATTAAAAGCTTTGTGTGAAAAATGCTATGCTAAAGAGCTCAAACCACACTGAGCGTCCGTCATTTTGAGAACCGGAGAGATATCCCATGTCACATCAAAGGGCCTCCCTCCCATTTTTCTTAGAGATATGTTGCTCGCTCCCTCACTATCCATCCTTCAGTTCAAATTGTCTTATACTGCTCTGATGCATGCTCAATAATCCAGGTAGAAAAATCTAAAAAAGCTAAGTCTGGTCCTCTGGACATTCAAAAAATAAAACAAAACAAAGCAAAAAAAATGTAGAAACGTTTCGTCTTTCGTCCGAAAGACTTCCTCAGTCTGAGTTGCTGTGTTCAGCTCAGTCTTATACTGCCTTCCAATGGTCAAAAAAGGTACTACACTCAAATCAAATTAACCAACATTAACCAACAATTCTTCTTAAATTTGACAATAATTACTAATAGACAAATTTCAAACAATATTATTGTTTATCATAATAATTTCTGAGACAATTAATCGCCCAGCAAAATTTGTTATTGTGACAGGCCTAACTGTAACTCCAGTCAAATACTTGACATATTTTCTTTCTTGTACAGTATGTTCTTCAAAACTTTTATCCATCAAAGTACTTTTTCTTGGCTTCAAAGTTGGCCAACTGTCATGCACTAAATAAATTGTGTTCAGTTTTTTTATAAATATATATAAAATGAGAAGAAATAAAATATTTAACTTTTAAAATATCATCTTGGGGGCCAGACAAGGTGTTATCAAGGGCCATTTTTGGCCTGTGGGCCTTAGTTTGACACTTGACTGGTAGCTGGATGTTTTCTAAGTGTTTCTACACAATCTTAAAAAGTTCAGGAAAAAATAATCTTCCGGTCTGAAAAGTCTGAGAAAAGGAAATTAAGAGTAGAAAAACAATTTGTGATCTTTGTTTTACAACATAATCCGACGCAGCCTTCACACTTTTCTTGGTAGATTTCTGATGTTTAGGATGTTCTGATCATACCTGCTTCCTTTGTCATTCTTAGACTTGTACTGGTAATCAACGGCATGTAAAATCTTTTTTTATTCCAATTTCTAGCTTAGTTGAAAGTCTGTGGACACATTAAATATTTACAATATTAAAAAAAACAATAAATTTTTACTGTAAATGTTTGTAGTTTGGCATAAATAAAACTTAAATTGTCTTTAAAAGCTGAAAAAGGTGGATTTTTAAAGAAAATGTACATGAAGCACTGTTTATATATTTGAACCGTATAAACGCAGCATAATATATATTAATGTGTATCCAGGCTCATCCACAGATCAGTTTTCACTTCTTACTCTGGATTAAATATTTGGATTATCGTCACATCATTTATGACACTTTAAGCAGCACAAAACAAAATCCAGTTCATCGGGACTCGCATCACACTTTTTTGGAAAGAAATTAAAACTGTCTGTTGACGTGCCCTGAAGTCAAACACTGATTTTAAAAACTTATTTATAGTTTAAATCCTGAGGGGTTGATTGGCTGCTCCGGCCCATGAGTCGCGGCTCTCGTCGAACCGGCTGATTAAACGTTAAGCCGGTGCTTAAGCACGGCTCATCTCCCTAATTGGGCTGTAATTGTTGTCTCGAGGGTCAGCCGCTGGTGGCACGGCGGAGGCTGGGTGCTAATGAAGTCAGAGACGCCGCCGCTTTTGTTCCAGGAACTTGAAACTCGGTCACGTGCCTCCGTTCTGTCAGCTGGAGGGGAGCTCGGTTTCAGGCTGGTGCTGCTGCAGGGTTTCCTCTCGGCGTTTGTGTCACATTAACACCCTTTAAACGCACAACAAGCCGGGCAGCCGGGGGTCAGCGCCCGTCCCTTCTGACCTCGTTGCATCAGAGTGAAATACGACGGCCGCTGATCCGCCCAGCGCTCGTGCTGCCCATCAATTATTCCCTTTGGTTTGATCGATACCAAACAAAAGCCAGCGGCAAGATAATCCATTTAGACAGCGGGCACCGATGGGTCGAGCACGAGGTTTTAGATCTTCTGCAGCCTATCGATCGCCGGTTGTTGATACGAGCTGCTGAATGTTGGAGTCGGGAAGTTCTTGAGTTATTTAACAGCAGCACAGTGAAGGGGTTATAAAATGAAATGAGGAAAAGTTCACTCTTTGTCTGGCATTTTTTTTGTTTTTTTTCCCCCTCATGATTTGATTACAATTAAAAGATCTGCTGTGTGACTGTAAAACAATTAACTATGCATTTTGATTAAGTTGATCATCTATAGATCTGATTTGATTGATTGAACATAATTTTACAAGTTGGAATTCGCGTCAATAATGAAGGGGTTTTATATTTTTATGCTTCATAATGAAAGGCGCAATAAATTTTGTAAAACATAAACTATTAATCATAGGCTGCTGCGCATCAGTTAGCATAGATGCTAATTTAACATGGTACACACCATAGGAAAGCTTTAGCATCACATTAAAATGTTTCAACATTACTAAATTCAGTCTTGTTATGACAGAGGTACATCTTAAGAATTTAGAATAATGTGAAAAAGTTTAATTTCTTTTGCCAATCATTTCAGAAAGATTCATTACAGAGTGAAATATTTCAAGCCTTTATTGTAATTTGGATGATTATGGCTTAAGAATAACAAATACTGTAGTGTCTCAGAAAATTAGAATATTACAACCAGCTTTTGTTACCTTTGTCAGTATGGGCGGAAGCCAAGTCCTACTGGGAAATTAAACCAGCATTTCCATAAAGCTCCTGAGCAGAAGGAAGCATGAAGTCTCTAAAATGTCCTGCTAGATCAGGGGTGGGCAATTATTTTTTCCATGGGGCCACATGAGAAATAGAAAATATTGTGGGGGGCCGGGCGAAATGACATAATTCAATACTGCATATTAATAGTATTTCTTTATTAAAAGCAGTAAATATCATTGTTTAGACAAACTGGTAAAAGTATTAGTTATGATTAATCAACAAAATAAAAAGCATGAGTGGACATTTTTGAGGGCTAACGTTGTCTTGTGACTTGACAACAATGCAATCATGCACATTGCGCATGTCTTGATTTACATATTGCATCATTTTGTACGTGAATTTTAAAAAGACATCAAAATTAAAGCAATGCAGTCCACAAATGAGGTAAAATTAGAAACTATTTTTTTGTTGTAACTCCCCTTACGGGGGCCGGTCAGAGTCAACCAAAGGGCCGCATGTGGCCCTGGGGCCTTACAATGCCCAGGTCTGTGCTAGATGCTGCTTTGACTATGGACTTTGAAAACACAGTGGACCAACACCAGCAGACATGGCCTCAAATCATCTAACTGTGAAAACTCCACTCTGGACTTCAAGCAATGTGGATTCTGGGCCCCTCCACTCAGTATTTCACTCTGTGTAATGAATCTGTGTAATATAAGTTTCACTTTCTGAAAACACTGACAAAAAATATTGAACTTTTTCACAATATTCAATTTTTTTTAGAAGTACAGGTATGTGTAAATTCAGCTTGATGGATATCGTTCAGGGTTCAGTGAATGGGACAGTTTGAAACCAGATATCGCTAAACTTCATATGTCACTAAACAGTCGTATTTATCTGATGGATTCTAATTTGTAAATGTAAATATTATGAATCTTCTTAATACACCAAAGTTAGTCATGGAGTTCCTCAAGGTTCAGTGCTTGGAACCATACTCTTTACCTCATATATGCTTCTATTAGGTAAAGTTATTAAACAGCATGGGATACATTTTCGTTATGCTGATAATACACAGTTATATTATAATAAATAAATAATATTGTAAATCTAAGTGTTAAATATTTTGTGTGAATGACTTGGTTACGACCACACCAAATTTAACTCAATATTTGTAAGAATGGCTGAGTTGTAGCTGTTTTAGTGTTTGCTAACGTTTATGTCAAAAACATGATCACACAGCTTTGCCTTTTGGTGGTGGGTGATAACTACCCAAACAAGCAGCTCATGTTTTCAGAACGTTTATAAGTCGGCACCTCAGAAACCGTGTTGGACCATGTAGACGAGCTCCAGTTACACCGCCGACTCTGCGTCCTTGTTTAGCAACTGCGACGACAAACCAGTAAAAATGGCTGCCAGTTTCGTTGAGGGCAGCTACGTTTGAAGCTTCAACACGGCCCCCTTACACGCCAACCCCGACCGTGTCACCAATGATTTCATGTGCTTGTTGTGTAGAAACGAGCGTTTGTTACAGTTCGAGACTTTTAACGCGAACCACATGTGAAGTTTGAAGCGATGCTGACGTTGAGGAGTGTGGTGTCCTGGCCCGAATCAGGGACATGGGGGTGGGATTACAGGATTACAGATGCTGAAGATTGATAAAGAGTGAGAAAGTTGAATAGTTTTATTCAAATCTGTAAAAACCAGATTTAAGTTGTTTCCACTGCTGCCTGGCTCTGCTCTCAGATCCGTCTCTCGTTCTGCTGTAGAGTTGGCAGAGGACTGCGTTATTGGAACAGTAGCTGAGATGGGGGTAGCTCACGGGAGGGGGGTGTGTGTTTAGGCCTCAGATATTTCTGTGAAGTATTTTGCAGTCTCATAGCACAGTGCTGAATGTTCGAGCAGTGAGGTCAGAAACATGAAACCGAGTTTAGTGAGTGCAAGAGTAGTTTTCCTAGATGTTCAAGCAGAAATAACCAACTCAACTTAGCACAAAAACGTAAGGAAACTTGTGTTTGGTTAATCTATTTTTATTTTTTTGTAACAATAGGTCTTGGCAATAAACCTTATACTATTGGAAAGCCTGTTTATTTTCCTTAAATGGTGCCACGTTTGTAAGAAAAATACATTTGAGGGTTGAGCAGCAAAGTTGGTGGGTATGTGTGTTGCGTCCCAAAAAAAACTTGTCAAATCTTATCTGCCAATTCCAAACAGATTACAGTATACTGTATTGCTATTAAATCTTTTTTGGTGTAGATCATTGGATTGGATGGTAGAATTCTGGGAAAAAACAAAACAAGATATAGCGGCTATTTACATTTGATTCACAAGGAAATATGTTTTGTTTTTTAGTAATATAATAATAATAATGTAATAATAATGTCTTTGTCTGTCATCTGTGTATGTTTCCCATACACAGACATACCTTGTTTCATAAGGCACCTTGATTAACTTATTTTATTTTTAATAGCTTTTTGTTGAATTATTGTTGTCCGTAGTCTATATGTTGTTTGTCTAAAACAGGTCTCTCTTGAAAATGAGTCCTCGTGACTCAGTGAGACTAACCTGTATAAATAAAGGTTGAATGAAAACTAACAAGGTCCTTAGTAGCATGTGGAAGAACCATACGCAGCCACAAAAGACTGGCTCCTCTTCCTCCTGCTGCCCACCAGCTCTGTTTTTGACTGCTGTTGGATGGCATCCTGTTCTTCAACCAGAATTTGCTGCAAGCCAGCCAATGTGGTTGTGTTAGTCACTCTGGAACAAATGACACGCTTTAGCTGATTCCATAGCTGTTCAATGGGGTTCGGGTCAGGACTGCAGGCGGAGCATCTCATCCACTCTACTACCGTATTTTCCGGACTATAGGTCGCACCGGAATATAGGTCGTCGCACCGGAATATAGGTCGCTTTGTCCAATTATTGCCAAAAAATTGGAAAATCCATAAACAGGTCGCACCTAAATATAGGTCGCACCTACATCACCGCCGACGTAACGCGTCATCCACCGCTGACGTGACGCGTCACCGCACAGGAGCGCACAGCGAGGCTTTTAAGAAGATTAACACTTAAAAACAATTATTTGTTTGATAAAAATTATAGCAAATATGTGTCTGAGCTGAACTTTTCCTTAATAAATGAACGTAATTGTGAAATGAGCTGGATTTAAAAATTTGTTTTTTAAAAGCCATAAATAGGTCGCACCTAAATATAGGTCGCAGGGCATGCTAAATAGACAAAAAGCCGCAACCTATATTCCGGAAAATACGGTACCAAGTTTTGAATGGCGTCTCTGATAAATCCAGTGCTGTGTGGTTGTGTGTTCCATCATGGACTGAGTTCAGTCCCAGACTGTGATAGCCACTGGTTGCTCACAGGTTCTGACAGTCAGGTTGCCAGAAACTCAAAACTAGAGTCACTAGCAGAATAAGCTGTTAGGCAACAGCAGAGATTTTGCAATTCTTTTTCAAGGGCACAACTGACACACTCAACTCTGCTGAACTCACAAATGCATTATTATTCTAACAGATGCGGCCCCATTAAGGGGGGAAATAAGCAGGTTTTCTAACAATTTACCAAGAAGTGTTGTTAGAACAAGTAAAAATAAAAAAGCTGAGCATAAATTTCCCTTGAGTTCATATATAACACAGAGTCTTCTTGTAAATTTGAATCATTTAAATTCTTTGGCATGTCTTAATTATAATTTTAAACACAAATCACTTTATGCAAATGTTAAAGCTTTTAAGGCAACGGTTAGAATCCTACCCAGTGGCTAAAGGGAGACCCACTTCCTCAGGATTTGCATTAAAAAAGCCACAAGAAGTTTAGGCTGTCACTCGGAGGAGAGCTGCCTCAGGGGTAACACGACTGCTCTGATACCCCCTCAAAGCTCCTATTGATCTCCTTTTAGCACAGAGACAACTGGAAGAGAGCATCTTGTGCCAAATCTAATACTTTTCTATCTTTTAAAATAAAATTGTCCTGACCTGCTTCAAAATGTCAAGACTTTTCGTTTTGCTCACACCTCACATCTGCACCAGGTTTTATGAAATTCAGCCGAGTAAGTAAATAGTAAATGGACTGTACTTATGTTATATAAGTACAGTTTGAGTATCTTCAAAGTCAAAGTCAACTTTATTGTCAGAACTGCAATATGTACAGGACATGCACAGGATTGAAATTGCGTTTCTCTCAGTCCCTCGGTGCAACAGTAACCATCTAAACACTAAACACTAAAACATTTAATAAACATAAGCATAAAATAGTAAAAGTGTAACACTGTCCTGAGTTTTTTCATAGTAGTATAAAAGTATGAAAATTTACACCAACACTGAAACACCAAACACCCCTAAAACACCAAACACCCAATGAACATAAGCATAAAATGAAATAATAAAAGTGTAATACTGTCCTGAGTTTTTTCATAGTAGTATAAAAAGTATATCTATAAAATAAACTGAAGGTTCTAGCATTGACATTTGCAAAGAGTGGCACAGCAGCATATGAGTTAATGTACACAGTATATGTATGAGGTAGTTGATGTTGGTATAGAGGCAAAGTGGCATATGCAGTAAGGCACATAAGGCACATTTGGCATCCTTAGATAAGGCTAGTCAGAGAATACTGTATATGTATCAGCAGTAGTGTAGATATAAAAGTAGTGTAAATGTAAACAGTAGTAATAAATGTAAAACAGTAGTAATAATATTAATAATATTATTAACAGTAATACTCGTTAGATAGAAAGGCGCTATATAAGTTATATAACGCCCTTCTATCTAACGAAGATACTCAAAGCTCTTTAACACAGTCTGTGCCCTCATTTACCTCCACACACACATTCATACAGCACATCTCTACAAAGACCAATGGTTCCCAACAATGGTCCTTGAGGAACACCATCCTGCATGTTTACCGGTAGTTGTTTCCATGCTTTGACACACCTGATTTTAATGAAAGTTGCTTAACGGGCTTTGGCAGAACTTGAGGAAGTAATTAAATTACTGAATCAGGTGTGTTGGAGCAGGGAAGCAACGAAAGCATGCAGGATGGCTTTCCTCAAGGACCATGGTTGGGAACCATTGCTTTAGATCATATTCATACATCAATCACACATCAGAGGAAATGAGGGGTTCAGTGTTTTGCCCAGGGACAGTTCAACATGTGATTGCTGGTGGAATCGAACCCCCAACTCCCTGGTTGGAGGATGACTGCTTAGGCTCAGATGCAATGTTCTCAGAATCAAACCATATTGACCAGCTTCCCCTTTCCACATTCATAGCCTCAGATTGGAGAAATAGTCATTGTGGCCTATGTTTCAGTTTGTTTAACCCTTTAAAATTATTTTTAAAAAACATTAGTCAAAGTCAACTTTATTGTCAGAACTGCAATATGTACAGGACATACACAGGATTGAAATTGCCTTTCTCTCAGACATTAGTTTTAATATTTGAAGTCAGGTTACAGTATGTAGAAAAATTACAAATATTCATCATCTATATGCAAAGCTTTTTTCACTTACCTTAGTTTGAGGGAATAGTTGAACTCTGACTCTGATGAGCTAACAGCTCATCAGAGTCAGGTCCAAACCAAAGTGGAATGTTGCCGTTTTATAACGACTCAAATCTTGTATACCGTATTCGCCGTTGTAAAATACGCACCGGTCTTTAATACGCTTTGTCCAATTATTAACAATAAACAAGAAAAAAATGTACACAATACGCTTCGGTGTTTAATATGCGTCATCGCCACGCGACGCGTCAGCGCCTCATTTGCCCTGCTTAAAATGGCGGCGACAGAAGCGAGCGAGTACAAAGAACTTCACAAGGAAACACGGTAAAAACAATTATTTCTTTGTGAGAAAAATATATTTCTTAGCTGACTTTATAGCAGACGTGCTCCTGAGCTTAACGAAATGTTCAAATCAGCTGGATTAAAAAAAAAAGTTAGCCGAATTTTAGGCAGGCGGTTCGGACCGGACGCTTTGTTTCTTTAAATTTAGCTAAATAAACGCTTAAAAAATATATTTCTTAGCTGACTTTATAGAAGACGTGCTCCTGAGCTTAACGAAATGTTCAAATCAGCTGGATTTAAAAAAAAAAAGTTCGCCGAATTTTAGGCAGGCGGCTCGGACCGGACGCTTTGTTTCTTTAAATTTAGCTAAATAAACGCTTAAAAAATATATTTCTTACCTGACTATAGCAGACGGGCTCCTGAGCTGAACCAAATGTGAAATCAGCTGGATTTAAAAATCTGCGGTGTGGTTTATGAGTGGTATCTTGCAAACAAAAACAGCGAACCTCACAGCTAATAGCAGCTACATCCAGAGCAAGGGGCGGGCAGCGACAGAGTCAGTCCGACCAGAGGAGGCTGTTTTCGGACACATGAGCTAGAAACGTCTGGAAGTGGCCCTCCTCTTCCTCTTCGCTCTCTGAGTCCTCTGCTGGCTGCTGCCCACAGCGCCCGTATAGCGGCCGAAACTGGTACTGCACCATTTTTGCCAAAAATAAAAATTGAAGAATCAGAGCGAAAAATTGGTCTAAAAATATGGGAAAAAATCCATAAATAATACTCTTCGGTGTTTAATACGCTGGACATTCAAATGAGCAAAAAAAAACGTGTATTATAGACCGGTTTTTACGGTATTTTTATTTTTATTTTTTTTATTAAATGCTGCATTTTCATCATTTTAACTGTTCTTAAATTATGGAGAAATTCATTTATGCTGCTGTAAATTAAGAGATAAACTAGAAAAATGACTAATGCTGAATTAGTTTGATAGTGAGTTAATGTTAAAAACCCAACACACTAGCCAAAAAAGAAGAAGCTGAATGTCAGCTAAAGGAAGCAAAGCACAAATTAGTGAGCAAAACTAAAGCTAAATGTAGCAAGAAAGTAAAGTTGCTGAAATGCTAAAAATAATAGCATAAGATAACAAAATAAAGCAAGTACATTGGTTAAACTTCCCACTGTCCTTAGGTCAAAACGACACGAGGCCATAGTTTCAAAACCGAGACGTCATGAGTCATTTTGGGCAGCGGGAGGGTTACCGGTAGTCAGATTTTGATGAGAATTAAAGAGATCTTAATGTACTGTATATCAGAAAATACTTGTAGAAAACGTAAAATATTTTGAACAGTATAAAAGTTACAAGAACCAAAAGTCCCAGCACCCCACCTCCTTCCTGAATGGACTGAACGTTATGATGTAAGAATTGCTAAAACGGCACAAAGTAGCCAGGTTACAAAAAACACGCACCGAAATATCAAAAACAGGAAATCTATTGTGTAAATGCTGAATCAGCATCCACATTTTAACACATTTTTTGGCGCTAAAATGATCCAGTTGAGCTCAAATACAAGAAAACTTAAATTAAATCTGTGGGGAAAGTACCAAAAATCAGTTCTGCTCTGTGGAGAGCAAGAACTTAATGACGAGAAAGAAGAAAAGTGACATTTTACTACCACAAAACCTGAACGTAAATTAGTTAGTTAGTTGTTGCTGTTTTAAGAATTGTGCAACATATTACTGTACTACTGTAAATATATAAATGTGAAGAAATCTTCAAGTACCCCATTTCATGCAGCCCATCTCAAGGGAGCCAGCTCAAGCGTGGCAAATACAGTACATTGCTCTGAATGGACACCAGTGTTCCCAGAGTGGGCTGCCGTTCTCAGCGTGTTACTGCCATATTCATGTGTGGCGATGCCCAAACTGGAGTAAACACCTGGCGCATGAATCTGCCAGTGTTGGTTGTTTTTAGCTCGCTAAATCTGATGCTAAAACTCGAGTAGGCGTTCCTCCAGAGTGCACCGAGGTCGCCCGAGTGATTTTTGCCCTCACTCGACGTATCAGCCCGGATCCTCCATTAGCTTACAGGTGTGTTTGGTTTTCGCACGCATCGTGCATTAACTTGGATCTCCGGCTAAGAGTCGTGTCAGCGTGGATGTTTTTCTAAGGGTTCATTATGCTCTCTCTTTTTTTTGTTTTGTTTTGTTTTTTCGATAGAGGTGGTGTCGTACTGCGCGGAAATTTAAACACGCAGCTTTCTCAGGTGATTCCTTCCCAAACGAAAGCTGCGTCGGTATATAACAGGCCCAGAGGAAGGCCAGGGGCGATCTATAATTCATTCTGCTCCGTGTTGGAACTGCACCAACCTTTACGTAACCAGGAGCAAATGTTTGTGATGTTTGCCACTGCCAGGGGTGCATTGGGCTACACCTCAAAATGATTCTAGCATGTTCTCTGAAAGGGCTTTATAGGGCGGTATTGATCAGTTTGTCGCTTACAGGGCACCCCACAACATCTAGTGTGTTTGTGTTTAAGAGTACAGTAACATGGATTTCTGGAAGTAGTTTTCTTGTAAAGGGTCATTTCTGTTTGTTCTTAAAGGTCCACCGACATGATTTTTTTTACTATTCATAAAATTGCTCAAAATATATATATTTTATCATTTAAATATGTTGTTTTATGCAAACAAAATGATAAATCACTTTAATTTTGCTTTAAAAGTGATTTTGAACTTCAAGCCGTGTTTAATCATGGGAAATCCAATTACACACGAACGCACCATCTGTGATGTCACACTGGGCAGAGGGCTCAGGTCTCTTTAATAGCGGACCATTTAAAACCCGACGAATTTAGCAATCTGTGAAGATTTGAGTGATTTGTCTTCATTTTGGGAAGCAGAAAATAGTTTGGGTGATGGAACAAGAAACAACAGGATCTAATTTAGGTCTGATGCTGTATCAGACTTACCTTCATGTCGAGCTGCTCATACCTACGCACTGTGACAAGCCCAGAGCTCTGCCCGGTGTGACATCACAGATGGTGCGTTCGGGTGTAATCAGATTTCCCATGATTAAACACGGCTTGAAGTTCAAAATCACTTTTAAAGCAAAATTAAAGTGATTTATCATTTTGTTTGCATAAAGGAACATATTTAAATGATAAAATATATATATTTTGAGCAATTTTATGAATAGTAAAAAAATCATGTCGGTGGACCTTTAAAGGCTCTCCATTATCACTACAATCTTGTACAGTCCCTTATTTCTTTGGTCTCCACAGAGAAGTCCCCTAACCGCCTCTTCCTGTTGCAAATCTGACTGGAGGAAGTGAGCAGGGCTCCATGCGTGAAGCATGAAAAACAGCCATGCATGGCATTGAGTGACTCATCTAATGCAGGGGAGAGTGCCCCGTTCCTCAGCCTGTAAGCCGCAGCCTCGACAGGCTTTCCACAAACAATCTATTCTGGGTCTGTTTCAAGTTGTGTGCGAGCTCCCAGTTTTAGAGGAAGCAAGACGGCTTTACTGTCTTGAGTTTTAGGGACGAGGATTTGTGAATATCTTTGGCGCAATGGTGACCGCAGTGTCCGCTTACGGTTGTTGTCGTTGTAGGATTTGCAGCAGGGACAGGAGAAAAGGAAGAGCAAACGTACGCAGACACAGAAGCGTGTGTTTAGAATGGTTCAGCTGTGGCGAGACGTTTTTATGGGTTCATGAAATCTGCAAAGTGCCACTAAAACTGTTTGAAATTAAAGGCTTGGAGTTTTAGATGGTGGAAATCATCTTAAACTGAGGAATGCAGTTGTAGCCATTTTTTGTCCGACCTTGGAAATAATGTGATGCTTCATAATATTGCACGATGTCACACTCAAAGCATGTGCTGTACATGACTCTCAGCTACTACCACATCCAGTTTTAACTTCGTATGTAAGAAATCGACTGAGTTACCGTACTTTCTGCCATACATGTCACACTGCCGTATAAGTCGCATCAGTCCAAATATGTCGAATTAAGTGGGAAAAAACATAAATATGTTGCTTCTCCATAAAAGTCGCATCTAGTATGTGTCACCGCTGACGCGTCGCGGTTGTTACGCGTCACTGCTGACAACCCGGAAATGTGGGCTATTGCTGTGCCAAAAATCAATTGGCTGCCAAATGGTGGCCACGGGAGGACTTTAACAAGAATTTCAAGGTTCAAGGTACTTTACTATACCATACCATACCATTTTATTTATAAAGCACTTTCAACAGGAACAAGTCCACACCAAAGTGCTGAACAAACAAACACGTAACAGGCAACACAGACAATGAAGTACAACACGAAAAACATAAAAACATTGCAGATCATAAGTAAAACGATCAAATATAAATCAGCTGGCATTGAAAGCAATGGAGTAGTAGTGAGTTTTTAACCGGGATTTGAAAACTGAGAGGGAGGGGGCCTGTTTGATGAGCAGTGGTAACTCGTTCCAGAGTCTTACTTGTCGTTCCACCACATCCATCCATCCATCTTCTTCCGCTTATCCGGGGTCGGGTCGCGGGGGTAGCAGCCTAAGTAGGGAGGCCCAGACTTCCCTCTCCCCAGCCACTTGGAGCAGTTCCTCCGGGGGAATCCCAAGGCGTTCCCAGGCCAGCCGAGAAACATAGTCCCTCCAGCGCGTCCTGGGTCTTCCTCTGGGTCTCCTCCCGGTGGGACGTGCCCGGAACACCTCACCAGGGAGGCGTCCAGGAGGCATCCTAACCAGATGCCCGAGCCACCTCAACTGGCTCCTCTCGATGTGGAGAAGCAGCGGCTCTACTCCGAGTCCCTCCCGGATGACTGAGCTTCTCACCCTATCTCTAAGGGAGAGTCCAGCCACCCTGCGGAGAAAACTCATTTCAGCCGCTTGTATCCGAGATCTTGTTCTTTCGGTCATAACCCAAAGCTCATGACCATAGATGAGGGTGGGAACGTAGATCGATCGGTAAATTGAGAGCTTTGCCTTTTGACTCAGCTCTCTCTTCACCACGACAGACCGGTACAGCGCCCGCTTCACTGCGGACGCTGCACCTATCCGCCTATCGATCTCACGCTCCAGTTTTCCCTCATTCGTGAACAAGATCCCGAGATACTTAAACTCCTCCACTTGGGGCAGGACCTCCTCCCCGACCCGTTCCACCACATGTGTTACGAAATTGTGTACACACACCGATCAGCAGCAACATGAAACAGATCAGCTGCAACATGAAACAGATCAGCAGCAACATGAAACAGATCAGCAGCAACATGAAACAGATCAGCAGCAACATGAAACAGATCAGCTGCAACATGAAACAGATCAGCAGCAACATGAAACAGATCAGCAGCAACATGAAACAGATCAGCTGCAACATGAAACAGATCAGCAGCAACATGAAACAGATCAGCAGCAACATGAAACAGATCAGCAGCAACATGAAACAGATCAGCTGCAACATGAAACAGATCAGCTGCAACATGAAACAGATCAGCTGCAACATGAAACAGATCAGCTGCAACATGAAACAGATCAGCAGCAACATGAAACAGATCAGCAGCAACATGAAACAGATCAGCAGCAACATGAAACAGATCAGCAGCAACATGAAACAGATCAGCAGCAACATGAAACAGATCAGCTGCAACATGAAACAGATCAGCAGCAACATGAAACAGATCAGCTGCAACATGAAACAGATCAGCAGCAACATGAAACAGATCAGCTGCAACATGAAACAGATCAGCAGCAACATGAAACAGATCAGCTGCAACATGAAACAGATCAGCTGCAACATGAAACAGATCAGCTGCAACATGAAACAGATCAGCTGCAACATGAAACAGATCAGCAGCAACATGAAACAGATCAGCTGCAACATGAAACAGATCAGCTGCAACATGAAACAGATCAGCTGCAACATGAAACAGATCAGCAGCAACATGAAACAGATCAGCAGCAACATGAAACAGATCAGCAGCAACATGAAACAGATCAGCAGCAACATGAAACAGATCAGCAGCAACATGAAACAGATCAGCAGCAACATGAAACAGATCAGCAGCAACATGAAACAGATCAGCAGCAACATGAAACAGATCAGCAACATGAAACAGATCAGCAGCAACATGAAACAGATCAGCAGCAACATGAAACAGATCAGCAGCAACATGAAACAGATCAGCAGCAACATGAAACAGATCAGCAGCAACATGAAACAGATCAGCAGCAACATGAAACAGATCAGCAGCAACATGAAACAGATCAGCAGCAACATGAAACAGATCAGCAGCAACATGAAACAGATCAGCAGCAACATGAAACAGATCAGCAGCAACATGAAACAGATCAGCAGCAACATGAAACAGATCAGCAGCAACATGAAACAGATCAGCAGCAACATGAAACAGATCAGCAGCAACATGAAACAGATCAGCAGCAACATGAAACAGATCAGCAGCAACATGAAACAGATCAGCAGCAACATGAAACAGATCAGCAGCAACATGAAACAGATCAGCAGCAACATGAAACAGATCAGCAGCAACATGAAACAGATCAGCAGCAACATGAAACAGATCAGCAGCAACATGAAACAGATCAGCAGCAACATGAAACAGATCAGCAGCAACATGAAACAGATCAGCAGCAACATGAAACAGATCAGCAGCAACATGAAACAGATCAGCAGCAACATGAAACAGATCAGCAGCAACATGAAACAGATCAGCAGCAACATGAAACAGATCAGCAGCAACATGAAACAGATCAGCAGCAACATGAAACAGATCAGCAGCAACATGAAACAGATCAGCAGCAACATGAAACAGATCAGCAGCAACATGAAACAGATCAGCAGCAACATGAAACAGATCAGCAGCAACATGAAACAGATCAGCAGCAACATGAAACAGATCAGCAGCAACATGAAACAGATCAGCAGCAACATGAAACAGATCAGCAGCAACATGAAACAGATCAGCAGCAACATGAAACAGATCAGCAGCAACATGAAACAGATCAGCAGCAACATGAAACAGATCAGCAGCAACATGAAACAGATCAGCAGCAACATGAAACAGATCAGCAGCAACATGAAACAGATCAGCAGCAACATGAAACAGATCAGCAGCAACATGAAACAGATCAGCAGCAACATGAAACAGATCAGCAGCAACATGAAACAGATCAGCAGCAACATGAAACAGATCAGCAGCAACATGAAACAGATCAGCAGCAACATGAAACAGATCAGCAGCAACATGAAACAGATCAGCAGCAACATGAAACAGATCAGCAGCAACATGAAACAGATCAGCAGCAACATGATGTGATTTTTCACAGTGATTATTCTGGTTATTTATTCATGAGTCTAACAGCCTCAGGGTAGAAGCTGTTCCTCAGTCTAGTGGTTCTACACTTAATGCTCCTCAACCTCCTTCCTGAGGGGAGTGGGGCAAAAAGTGTGTGTGCTGGGTGAGTGGGGTCCTTCATGATGCAGGTGGCTCTCTTCCTGCATCTGGAGGTGTAAATGTCTGTGATGGTGGGGAGACTGACTCCAACATCTTCTGTGCAGCCTTCACCACTCTCTGCAGAGCTTTTCTTTCTGCAGCTGTGCAGCCTCCATGCCACACGTTGATGCTGGAGCACAGGATGCTCTCCACTGCACACCTGTAGAAGGAGGTGAGGACTGAGCTTCTCAGACCAGCTCGTCTCAGCCGTCTGAGGAAGTAGAGTCTCTGATGACCTTTCTTGATCAGGCTGGTGTTGTTGCTCCAGCTGAGGTTATCATTCAGGTGCACACCCAAGTATTTGTAGCTGGAGACCACTTCCAATGTTCGGGGGGTGGGGTAGTTGTGTTTCTTCTGCCTGAAGTCCACAACCATCTCCTTCGTCTTCTTCACATTGATGTGAAGGTTGTTCTTCCTGCACCAGCAGAGTGAACAGGAGAGGGCTCAGCACACAGCCCTGAGGGGAGCCAGTGCTAAGGGTTACGATGGAGGAGGAGAAACCAAGCCTCATATATAAACTGTTGTCACTTTGAGTTGTGAATGACCGTCACGCTAAATTTGAGCAAAAATAGTGAATTTCACAGAAGTATAATCATTTTTGTGTGCACTATGCAACATTCAGCTCATTCATGAGATGAGTAGTTTTTATAACTCTTATTTTTAAAAATATTTACAAAGTACCTTTATTTAAAAATATCTTCCTTATAGAAACAGTGAGGTCTCATGAATTTCACAAAAACACAGTTCTCTGTAAAATCCAAGTTTCAGCTGCCTGATTTTATTTTTTAGCCATCTTTTTGATTTTTATCTTTTAGCATTTTGCTACATTTAACCTTCATATTAAAAATATATAAATATATATATATATTTTTTAAAGTTACCCTTTTTAGATAAAATATTTTAAAAGATAAATGTACTTTTAGCTTGTAGCAAGTCCAAGTGTTTACTTTGGGGTTATCATTTTGCTTTTAGCTTTTAGCTAGTGTTCTGCTTTTAGCTTAACAATGAATTCCAACTTCGAATGAAAAGTCATTCACTGTTCTGATTTTTAAGATTTAAACTGCCTCAATTTGAACAAGAGAAACACGTCAGTACATGTTTCAGATGCATATTTAGAGTTTAAAGCGTCTAAACGATTCTCAAAGAATTAACTTTTCTGATTTAGTTGAGTCCCTCCATCACTTTACTTTTATAAACTCCATAAACAAACAAATAAATAATCGCCAAGGGGAACCCCGAACAGGTTTGGATGAATCAGAGGAGTTTTCATCTGAAAGCTGCAGA
>JBBPBX010035199.1:0-16837 GCA_038048925.1 Garcialebias charrua
GGTGGCGACACACCCGTGTATTTGAGATTTAAAAGTGGTTTTAGGGATTAAAAGTTCATTCTATTTTTTGTTAATTTCGTGGCCGAATAGAATATATGTACGTAAAGTATTAAATAAATCCTTTGATTTTTGTAATTTCATCCTTTTAGGATCATTTTTGTTACTTTTCAGTTGGCAGTGTAGTGCAAATTTTGCATAACGCTGCCGGCTATATATAAATATATATATAATATATAAATATATAAATAGCGGATTAGATTAGCTTCCCCTAATTTTCATAAGACATTTGTGCTTTTGAAATTGTGGACCTAAAAAAATTAATAAGCGTTTTAGAAATTGTGGAACTAATTTTTTAATTAGCGTTGCCCACCACTGATAAAGACAGAATCATGTGGAGGCAGAATAGGTCTGCTTAAAAAAAAAAATAAATAAATAAATAAATAAATAAATAAAACAAGTGATAAAATCAAGTAAAATCAATAATAATATCAACCAAGATCAAGATAAAATCACGTGGAGGCAGAATAGGCTAGCTTAAAAAGAAAAGTCTTTAAGCCATTTTTGAAGTCAACCAGTGACTGTGGAGCTCAGAGGCGGCCGCCACTAGAGGGCGCTAGGGGCGCCGCCCCTCCTTGGAACTGCAGCTCTTCTTCTTCACCATTTGAAGATTTAATTTTTTTTTTTTATAAAAGTGAAATAATAAAATAAAAATATTTCGAAATGCATGCATATATGTTTTTAGTTGTGTAGGATAAATATTTTATGAGTAATTGTTTGTTTCAAAAAACGTTTTCTGATTTGACGTACTTCCGGTTTCCCCGCTGGGCGCCGCCTGCGGCTTTTCCATTGAATCTAATTATAACTAGCGGCCGCTAGCGGCCGTAGTTTATGTCCCATCTGTCCAAAACTATTGGACTGTACAGGTCGCATTTTCCGTCGCCCTCGAGCCTGGACTCGTCTCTTATCGCCACGGATCGCCAGCGCTTCCGGTTCGAGCCAGGAGGGAGGGGCAGTGGGGGACCATCTCTGTTTACACTCAGAGCTGATCACACGGCCAACTACCTACGTTGAAACAGCAGTAATTATTAATGGTGCCTTTCTACACAGGTAAGCAAGTAATAATTGTGAGTTATAAATCTCTAAGCACACATGAGCAAAGTTTGAGCTGTTCTCATCTGTGTGCTGACGTGGTGTCGTGTGTTGCTATCAGTCACACAGCTAGTAGCTACTAGCTGTGCTTATGAATGTTGTGGTGTTTCTTTATCTAATGCTTATTACTATTCCTGACTGATATGGCTCTCAACTAGATGTTACAAAAGTGTTTTCTAAACACCCTGATGCATGCTCAATAATCCAGGTAGAAAAATCTAAAAAAACTAAGTCTGGTCCTCTGGACATTGAATGTCCAGAGGACCAGACTTAGCTTTTTTAGTGTTTTCTAAACATTATGTGTTTAATATTATGACTATCAGGTGTATTAATATTTTGATTATCAGATGTTCGTGTGTTAATATAATGATTGTCAGTTGTGTGTTAATGTTATGATTATCAGATGTTCATGTGTTGTGTTAATATTATGAATATCAGATGTTCATGTGTTAATGTTATGATTATCAGATGTTCATGTTTTTAACTCAAGCTTGTGTACAAAAGTTGAGCTGAAGTCAAACCTGTTATCAGACAATATAAACTTTTATATTCACCAGATGTCTGCTATATCAATCACCTTTATTTTTCCAGGTAGAGTCCGTTGAGATGGAGATCTCTTTTACAAGGGTGACCTGGTCAAGTGGTCAGCAGCACACGTCACATGGTAATTGACAATAAGCATTTGCATTTACCAACAAAGATGGTTTTATGAACCTGTTTGTAGCAGCCCTTAAACATTTTTCTTCCACTGTACAGGAGGACATGGCAGGAGGTGATGATGAGTGGATCCTCTGGTCCAGCCTGGATGTTTCTGAGAAGTGGAGTCGCCACTGCACGGTACCCAAATACTGTAATAATACCAGTGGTGGAGAAAGTACTCAAACACTGTACTTAAGTAAAAGTAAATAAGTACTTGCATTTAAAAATACTTAAAGTATTAAAGTAAAAGTAATTGCTGAATGTATTACCTAAAGCAATGGCCTACAATACCATTAAGTGTGTGTACTGTATGTAAATTTTCTGCATTACATAAATAGTGTTGAGTCATTTTAATGAACAATGCTGCAGATAATACAGTACTGTACATGTTTTTATTGTGTTTGCTCTGTGACACAGTTCACACTTGGACTTGTGATTCTGTGCATCAGAATTTCAGGGATGACATGCAGAGTAAAATGTCATTAAGCAAAATAAGAATAATAAGGATGATTTTACTTTTGAAAGTTTTTATTTAACACAAAATAAAACCAATGTGTCATTTTAATTGCAGTAAACACACAGAAGTAAAAGTTTTCTGTTTAAAAAAAGGAGAATTAGACACATCATGCACTGATCATTTCAACTCCAGTTTGTCATCAACTCTAGTTAAAATACTGTCTTGTCAACCTTGTAATGGATCAACAATGAACAATATTTTAACTTCCTGACACCATTTTCAAAACTTGGACCAGAGTGTGTCGAGACATTTAGAGACATCTCTTGTCTCCTAACACCCCATGAACTGACACATTTTAATGTTGCAGCAAGAATTTCTTGTTTCTTGACAAATTGAAAAAACTGCAACGTGAAAGTAGCTTGTAACTCAACACATTATAAAAATGTAGTGTAGTAGAAAGTACAGATACTTCATGTAAAATGTAGTGAAGTAAAAGTAAAAGTACCCACATTTAATTCTACTTAAAGGTTCAGTATGCAGTTTCTGTAGAACTGCAGCAGTTAGAAATATTTTCAACAGGCAAAGCATTCTGATCCCTCCCCCTCAGAGCCATATGTGGCTCTGCCCCCTTGTGGTCTGTTGAATTTCAAATTCAAGCTCTGTTTTTATTGGCTGATTCAAATTCAAGCTCTGTTTTTATTGGCTGGTTACAAACTCTGTTTTTATTGGCTGGAAAATGGCGGGTCACCTTTTCTTTTTAGAAATGCTTATTTACCACCTGGAGAAGCAAGGGGACAATATTTTTTTTTATAAATTTTCAGAGATTACCTGGCTAACATCAGTCTGTCAGGAGGTAGTGACAGAGTGAAGAAATATGTTCATAAAAAAAGCTACATACTGCAGCTTTAAGTAAAGTACAGATACATGAAAAATGTACTTAAGTACAGTAACAAAGTACTTGTACTTAGTTACATCCCACCACTGCTCCTCAGAGAGTCTGTTGTTAACTGTTCTCTTTTTGTTAAAGCAACAGTTTGTGGTGTCATTGTCATAATTCATAATGAATAAATCTGAGTGAATAATGAATACTGTAAACATGGCTCTGTTTCAACCCTCAACTTTCAGTTAAGTTGTGCTGTTGTTTCAAAGCTATACCGGTAGTTAAAGTAACCAAGCAGCATAAGGATTTATTCATTGTGAAAGAACCGAATGACAGACAGAAAACAGTTACAAAAAATAAGTCTCTTTATTTTCTTTCCAGGAAAAGGGGAGTTGAGCAGCTGTGGGTGGACAGGAGAGGATATTAGATAAGTACCAGGTCTTGATCTTGAGGGATGATTGATGGTTGTAAGGACTCTTACTTTGGTTATTTTTTGATGCAGGAGCAGGAGAGCAGCAGGAGCAGTTCTGGTTTCAGGAGAACATCTTGAAGAAGAGGACATTCAGCTAGAGGTGAGAGAAGCTACCTGCATGATGTAGGTTTTTACGTTTTCCATCATAGTAGTTCTGTATTATGAAAAAGTGAGAACTAGTTACATCTTTACAATTGCAATGTGAATTTGAATTGTTGCTTTTAAATGTACACATATACTCATAAAATAAATAGTTGTTATATGTTAAATAATTAGAAAGCTGACTAATAGCCATTGCTATTCTCTTGACTACCAGGAAAAATAAATATTGTCCATGCCCCAATATTTTTTTATTTATATGGAAGAGAAAGGTGCCAAAACCCACCTTTTCATATTTAGCATAATTGAAAAAGCCCTAAATCAGAGTCAGAGAATATTTATTGTCATTTGCACCACATGTGGTACATGTGATGAAACAAGATGATGTACACAGGGTCCCAGTTACATCCAACAACAAAAAGTAAAAGAAAAACAGTAATAACATCTAAGATATGAACTAAGAAAAACATCAACTAAAAATACACTAAGCACTAATATCATAGAAAACATTACTCCAAACAGCAGTACGAACATGAGTCTGTATGAGCAGATGAACACGGATGAACACAGCAACATGAAACAGATTTTTTTGTCAGTAGCAACATGAAACAGATCAGCAGCTACATGTGATATTTCACAGTGATTCTTCTGGTTAGAGATTCATGAGTCTTACAGCCTCAGGGTAGAAGCTGTTCTTCAGTCTCTGTAGAGAGCAAAAGGAGTTAATTCAGTAATATGCTGTGGGTGGGAGATATTCAGGTTTACAAATTTATTATTAATAAAAATTACAAAACTACTGTAGGCATTAATCTGCTCACAGACTCATGTTTGTGCTGACTCATGACCACTAGATTGCGCCCCCCCATTAAAAAAAATCACCAGCCGCCACTGGTGGAGCTCTCAGGTAGTCAGGGAGGGAGTTCCATAGGCGGGGGGCAGCCACACAGAATGCCCGGTCTCCCATGGTCCTTAATTTGGTTCGTGGAATGTGAAGTAGATTACTGTTCTGTGATCGTAGAGACCGGGTGGATGAATATGGTGCAAGAATGTCCTTTAGATAGTCAGGTGAAGTTCCGTGTAAGCATTGGTGTGTAATGAGAGCAGTTTTGTACTGAATTCTGTAGGTGACAGGAAGCCAATGGAGGTTATGGAGAATGGGTGTAATATGTTCAAATTTACGAGCTCTCAATAAAATCCTTGCTGCACTGTTTTGAATATATTGAAGCTTCTGAAGATTTTTGCCAGGGATTCCAATAAACAGGGAGTTGCAGTAGTCGAGCCTGGAGGAGACAAAGGCATGGACGAGTTTCTCAGCATCAGAAAAAGTTAGAGATGGGCGAAGTCTGGAGATGTTTCGAAGATGGAAGAAGCAGGTTTTAAACAGATGCTTAATGTGATTTTCAAATGTAAGATGAGAGTCCATTTTTATTCCAAGATTTGTAACAGAGGTGGAGAGGGGGATGTCTTGACCAGAGAAGGAGATTGTTGTTAAAGTTGATGTTTGTATCTGGTGAGGGGTGCCAATCAGTTACTTAAATAACAGGAAACAATTTGTTCAGATAAATGATATAAGATCGGATTACAGCAAAATTACATGTGGAGTTCCTCAAGGATCTGTAATTGGTCCAAAGTTGTTCATCCTGTTTGTAAATTTGGTTAAGGCGTCTAGTCTCCTTAAATGTGTTCTTTTTGCAGATGACACAACTTTTTTTTGTTCTGGTATGAATATTGAACAGTTATTTAAATTAATGATGATTGAGTTTAATAAAATTCTAAATTGGTTTAGACTCAACAAAGTATCGTTAAACTTGGATAAGACTAATTATATGATATTTAGCAATAAAAATAAAAATATTGATGTTTCATTCAAGATTGACAATTCAGAAATCTGTAGAGTATATGAGGCGAAGTTTTTGGGTGTCATCATTGATGATAAATTATCATGGAAGCAACACATAAATTCAGTTAAAATGAAAATATCGAAATCTGTTGCAATTTTTTATAGAGTCAGGTATCTACTGAATGATAAAGCTTTGTGTTTGTTGTACAATACAATTGTTGTGCCACATTTAATTTACTGTATTAATGTTTGGGGAAAAGCATGTAAATCAATTACAAAGCCCATTTTTATATTGCAGAAGAGAGTTATAAGAATTATCAAGGGTAAACATTATTGTCATCCATCAAATATATTATTTTGTGAATTGAAGTTTTTGAAGTTCCCTGATTTTGTTATGATCTTTAGTGGATTATAACATCTTGCCATTTATGTATATAGCGCATCATAATGCATTGCCTTCTAATATCCAAAATAATTATGTGAAAAGATTCAGTAATTATAATCTTAAGGGGAAATATGTTTTTCTTAAACCGCAATTCAGAACCAGTTTGAAGGGAAGATCTACCATAATTCAAGGTGTTAGACTGTGGAACGATTTAGAGTTAGCTGTTAGGGAAGCTAAATCAATCTCAATATTTAAGAAACTGGTAAAAGTCCATATGCTAAAAAAAATATGAATGTATTTCATGAAAAGTGTTAGATATTTGAAATATCGCTTGAGTTATTTACTTGTTTTGACAATTTTTTGAATATGTTTATTTGAATGGTTTATTGGATAACAAAGGAGCAGATCTTATAAGATTTCTTTCTTCATCTGCTGCCTTTCATTTGATATAACTATGTTTTGTTGTTAAAGATATGTTATTTGTTATGTTATGTATTTTTATTTTGTTATGAAATGAATAAAGACTTCTAAAAAAACTAACAGAGAAATCTCTAACAACTGCTAAGTCCCTGGCAAAAACCAGTTCATTCATTCAACCTTTATTTATACAGTTATTATTTGTGCAATGCAGACATGTTCCTGTTTTTAGTTTTCTAAATCGACTTACAACCTAGCTGTTTTTATTTCTTTCTTTTTTATACCATTTTCTTTCACTTGTTCTTCTCAATTTGTTTGCTTTTTATGATTATCTACCTTTGTCTTTGTTGTCCACTGTTGTCATCACTCTGTGTTAAAATCAGGTCTCTCTTGTGTCCCCGAGGCTCAATGGGATTGATCTGTATAAATAAAGGTTGAATGAATGAGAACTTTTAATAGTAGTAAATTTGTATTTTTCAGCTAATTTCAAGTCACTCATGGTCATTTAGCGCTCAACAATCTACTGCAGTTTTGCAGAAAATGCTAATTTCATTAATGTTATTAGAATAACATAATTGTTATGTAGCTGGTTAAGTAAATTTACCAATTCAGATGCAATTAATGAGATAAAAGTGGAAAACCAGCCCCATAAATACTTTTTCTATTGTTTAGTTTTGTGCTTTATTTAAAATACAGCTGTAAATATGTATACACCAATTAAAATATTTAATAGACCAACTTCAAAAAGTAAAGTAAGAAAAAAAATCACATTCCCAATTAGATAATTGCATAAAAACAAAAACAATGCTTAAATTCATCTGAGGTTCAAATCCCCTGCAATGTTGTCCCTTTTTGGTGTAATGCAAGCCATAGTTAGCTCGAAGGTGAAGTCCTCATTCAATGAATCCACTACTGTAATCTGAAACATGAACATTTACAATCTCATTGATTCTGTTGTAGACACTTTTGCACAAAAACCTTTATCTTTGCAGTCAATGTAAACATGTTACATGTTTGCAGTCGATGTAAACATGTTACATGTTTGCAGTCAATGTAAACATGTTACATGTTTGCAGTCAGTGTTACATGTTTGCAGTCATTGTCAACATGTTACATGTTTGCAGTCAGTGTAAACATGTTACATGTTTGCAGTCAATGTAAACATGTTACATGTTTACAGTCAGTGTAAACATGTTACATGTTTGCAGTCGATGTAAACATGTTACAAGGAACCCCCGACCTACGACTCCACCGACCTGCGAACCACGGGACCTACGAACGAGCCAAAGTAGAAGAATGCCATCGATGTACGGCAGAAAATACGTGACCTACGAACGAGCCCCATTACAAGTATATAATCGAGCTACGGCGTAACTGCGTCACACACGGCAATCGGCGAGGTGGGGGAGGGGATTGCCCCTTGGCTGTTGTTAGTTGGGCATGGGCGTGACACTGCGCATGACAGTGGAAAAGTAAATGCTCCCAACATTCATTGTTGAGCAATGGCTAAGCAGTTCCATCAGATGCAGGTTTGATCATGAGAAAAACATCTGTCTACCTACACTTCAGTCAAAGTAAGGCAATTTTGTTTCATTTTTCTGCTGCTTCTAGCTTTTTCTGAGTTCATGGACTTCTTTCTCATGCACATGGACACTCATCAACGCACTGGTTTCAAAAACATGATGGTTGCAACATGCTTCTGATAGATGTGATGCTGCTGATGGATTTATGGATTCATGTGTGATTGTTGACATCATTTTGCTGATGTGGAGTCCCTGATTTGCTGCTGTTCTGATGTGAAGTTACTGATGTACAGTTACTGTGTGTGTTTATGGATGCATGTGTGGTGTAATGGTTTAGATAAGTGTTTGTAAATAAAGTTCTGTGCATGTTTATGGCCCAGTATGTCAGTCTCATGCTGTTAAATGTGTGCGCGGCGCACCGTTAGCGGTATTTCCGCGACCTACGAACGGAATAACGACCTACGAACGGGACGCAATTTTCACCCCCTACCTACGACAGGATCGAGCTGCGAACGGTTCTTAGGTCCCAAACTCGTTCGTAGGTCGGGGGTTCCCTGTACATCTTTGCAGTCAATGTAAACATGTTACATCTTTGCAGTCAGTGTAAACATGTTACATGTTTGCAGTCAATGTGAACATGTAACATGTTTGCAGTCAATGTAAACATGTTACATGTTTGCAGTCAATGTAAACATGTAACATGTTTGCAGTCAATGTAAACATGTTACATGTTTGCAGTCAATGTGAACATGTAACATGTTTGCAGTCAATGTAAACATGTTACATGTTTGCAGTCAATGTAAACATGTTACATGTTTGCAGTCAAAACATGTTACATGTTTGCAGTCAGTGTAAACATGTTACATGTTTGCTGTCAGTGTTACATGTTTGCAGTCATTGTCAACATGTTACATGTTTGCAATCAGTGTAAACATGTTACATGTTTGCAGTCAATGTGAACATGTAACATGTTTGTAGTCAATGTAAACATGGTATATGTTTGCAGTCAATGTAAACATGTTACATGTTTGCAGACAATGTGAACATGTAACATGTTTGCAGTCAATGTGAACATGTAACATGTTTGTAGTCAATGTAAACATGGTATATGTTTGCAGTCAATGTAAACATGTTACATGTTTGCAGACAATGTGAACATGTAACATGTTTGCAGTCAATGTAAACATGTTACATGTTTGCAGTCAATGTAAACATGTTACATGTTTGCAGTCAGTGTAAACATGCTACATGTTTGCAGTCAGTGTAAATATGTTACATGTTTGCAGTCAGTGTAAACATGTTACATGTTTGCAGTCATTGTCAACATGTTACATGTTTGCAGTCAATGTAAACATGTTACATCTTTGCAGTTAATGTAAACATGTTACATGTTTGCAGTCATTGTCAACATGTTGCATGTTTGCAGTCAGTGTAAATATGTTACATGTTTGCAGTCAGTGTAAACATGTTACATGTTTGCAGTCATTGTCAACATGTTACATGTTTGCAGTCAATGTAAACATGTTACATCTTTGCAGTTAATGTAAACATGTTACATGTTTGCAGTCATTGTCAACATGTTGCATGTTTGCAGTCAGTGTAAATATGTTACATGTTTGCAGTCAGTGTAAACATGTTACATATTTGCAGTGAATGTGAACATGTTACATGTTTGCAGTCAATGTAAACATGTTACATGTTTGCAGTCAATGTAAACATGTTACATGTTTGCAGTCAATACATGTTACATGTTTGCAGTCAGTGTAAACATGTTACATGTTTGCTGTCAGTGTTACATGTTTGCAGTCATTGTCAACATGTTACATGTTTGCAATCAGTGTAAACATGTTACATGTTTGCAGTCAATGTAAACATGTTACATCTTTGCAGTCAATGTAAACATGTTACATGTTTGCAGTCATTGTCAACATGTTGCATGTTTGCAGTCAGTGTAAACATGTTACATATTTGCAGTGAATGTGAACATGTAACATGTTTGCAGTCAATGTAAACATGTTACATGTTTGCAGTCAATGTAAACATGTTACATGTTTGCAGTCAATACATGTTACATGTTTGCAGTCAGTGTAAACATGTTACATGTTTGCAGTCAGTGTAAACATGTTACATATTTGCAGTGAATGTGAACATGTTACATGTTTGCAGTCAATGTAAACATGTTACATGTTTGCAGTCAATGTAAACATGTTACATGTTTGCAGTCAATACATGTTACATGTTTGCAGTCAGTGTAAACATGTTACATGTTTGCTGTCAGTGTTACATGTTTGCAGTCATTGTCAACATGTTACATGTTTGCAATCAGTGTAAACATGTTACATGTTTGCAGTCAATGTAAACATGTTACATCTTTGCAGTCAATGTAAACATGTTACATGTTTGCAGTCATTGTCAACATGTTGCATGTTTGCAGTCAGTGTAAACATGTTACATATTTGCAGTGAATGTGAACATGTAACATGTTTGCAGTCAATGTAAACATGTTACATGTTTGCAGTCAATGTAAACATGTTACATGTTTGCAGTCAATACATGTTACATGTTTGCAGTCAGTGTAAACATGTTACATGTTTGCTGTCAGTGTTACATGTTTGCAGTCATTGTCGACATGTTACATGTTTGCAATCAGTGTAAACATGTTACATGTTTGCAGTCAATGTGAACATGTAACTTGTTTGTAGTCAATGTAAACATGGTATATGTTTGCAGTCAATGTAAACATGTTACATGTTTGCAGACAATGTGAACATGTAACATGTTTGCAGTCAATGTAAACATGTTACATGTTTGCAGTCAATGTAAACATGTTACATGTTTGCAGTCAGTGTAAACATGCTACATGTTTGCAGCCAGTGTAAATATGTTACATGTTTGCAGTCAGTGTAAACATGTTACATGTTTGCAGTCATTGTCAACATGTTACATGTTTGCAGTCAATGTAAACATGTTACATCTTTGCAGTCAATGTAAACATGTTACATGTTTGCAGTCATTGTCAACATGTTGCATGTTTGCAGTCAGTGTAAACATGTTACATATTTGCAGTGAATGTGAACATGTTACATGTTTGCAGTCAATGTAAACATGTTACATGTTTGCAGTCAGTGTAAACATGTTACATGTTTGCGATCAGTGTAAACATGGTACATGTTTGCAGTCATTGTCAACATGTTACATGTTTGCAGTCGATGTAAACATGTTACATGTTTGCAGTCATTGTCAACATGTTACATGTTTGCAGTCAATGCAAACATGTAACATGTTTGCAGTCAATGCAATCATGTTACATGTTTGCAGTCAGTGTTACATGTTTGCAGTCATTGTCAACATGTTACATGTTTGCAGTCAGTGTAAACATGTTACATGTTTGCAGTCAGTGTAATTATGTTACATGTTTGCAGTCAATGTAAACATGTTACATGTTTGCAGTCAGTGTAAACATGTTACATGTTTGCAGTCATTGTCAACATGTTACATGTTTGCAGTCAGTGTAAACATGTTACATGTTTGCAGTCATTGTCAACATGTCACAAGTTTGCAGTCATTGTCAACATGTTACATGTTTGCAGTAAGTGTAAACATGTTACATGTTTGCAGTTAATGTAAACATGTTACATGTTCGGTTGGTTCAGAATGTGATGAAAACAGTGAGAACAGGAACATAAACTCTTGCTGCAGTGAAAGTTTTTTGTGGTTTGGTGGTGAGGGAGTGATCCAAGTGCAATGTAATCACTGCTAACATGTCAGTGCAATGTAATCACTGCTAACATGTCAGTCCACACCGATCATCTCTGTCACTGCTTTGGATAAAAACTGGTTTGTTTGTTTTTTTCCTTCTGATAGAAAGCTAAAGTGGTCAGCCTCAACCTCTCTGTTTCCATGTATGTGGAAATATAAAAATGTTATGAATCTCTTATTCCTGATCAGTTATGTTTGATCAGAACAGTCAACTGAACTGAATTGATTTTGGAGAAATATGCGCAAAGAGAACAACCCACTTTTTTTATTACGGTATTGATTACAGTACTTAATGATTATTGTATGGTGTGTGTATGTGTGTGTGTGTGTGTGTGGGGGGGGGGCTGCTTATTATCAAAAAATTTCATGAACCAGGAAACTCAAATAGTAATTTTTAGATGTACCTCTGCAACTGATTCGCTTTTGGAAATATCCCAATTTATTATGATCATTACAGCAATTTAGCCTCAGCAAACACAAATATATAAAACTCAATCTGTTTTACAGATACAGTACTGGGCTTAAAGCTCCCCTGACATCATCTTTTAACTTTCCATAAAATGGCACAACATATATATATATTAAGATTGACCTCTGATCGTTTTTTGCTAAAACAATTTGAAATGAATGAAAATTCCTCTCCAAAATAGTTTAAAATTAGCGCCGTTTTTTTTACATGGTAAATACGGATTTTCCCGTTGCGTGATTATGACGTCACATGTAGACTCGGCTCGAACGCGCACATTCAATACAATAGAGAAAGATACAAACGCATCCGTCTAATTTAGCCATTTAAAACTTTAGATTTTAGCGGTTTGTCTTCAGAGAAGCCAAAGTTATTTCGAGTGATCACCCAGATATATAATGCAGGTTATAATTTTTTTTCTCCTGATGCTGTTTTTTGTAGACTTTTCACTTCAGGAAGTGAGCAGCTGTGTGATGACTTACAGGAGCTGCAGGTTGACGAGGCAGAAGGAATTCTACAACATCTAAATCGTTTCCACAGCACTGAAATGGTAATATATTAGTTAATGTTTCTAATAATTATTCAACATTAATTTATAGTTTAAAAAATTAGTCCCTTTTAAAATATCTGTTAAATATTTTAATGTTTATTCTAACATACGTTCTGAAATTTTTAACTAGTTTTTATTTGTGTATTTTTATCCATCAATATTTTTTTATTTTGTTGTAAATTTACATTTATTTTAAACAAAAACACTTTTAGATGTTTGAATCAGTTTGATTTCATCCGTCCTGTTTGGTCCAAAAAATGCAGCTGAGATGTCTTGACTGGACACCTGTCCAGGTGTCTCTGTGATGGACTGGAGACCTGTCCAGGTGTCTCTGTGATGGACTGGAGACCTGTCCAGGTGTCTCTGTGATGGACTGGAGACCTGTCCAGGTGTCTCTGTGATGGACTGGAGACCTGTCCAGGTGTCTCTGTGATGGACTGGAGACCTGTCCAGGTGTCTCTGTGATGGACTGGAGACCTGTCCAGGTGTCTCTGTGATGGACTGGAGACCTGTCCAGGTGTCTCTGTGATGGACTGGAGACCTGTCCAGGTGTCTCTGTGATGGACTGGAGACCTGTCCAGGTGTCTCTGTGATGGACTGGAGACCTGTCCAGGTGTCTCTGTGATGGACTGGAGACCTGTCCAGGTGTCTCTGTGATGGACTGGAGACCTGTCCAGGTGTCTCTGTGATGGACTGGAGACCTGTCCAGGTGTCTCTGTGATGGACTGGAGACCTGTCCAGGTGTCTCTGTGATGGACTGGAGACCTGTCCAGGTGTCTCTGTGATGGACTGGAGACCTGTCCAGGTGTCTCTGTGATGGACTGGAGACCTGTCCAGGTGTCTCTGTGATGGACTGGAGACCTGTCCAGGTGTCTCTGTGATGGACTGGAGACCTGTCCAGGTGTCTCTGTGATGGACTGGAGACCTGTCCAGGTGTCTCTGTGATGGACTGGAGACCTGTCCAGGTGTCTCTGTGATGGACTGGAGACCTGTCCAGGTGTCTCTGTGATGGACTGGAGACCTGTCCAGGTGTCTCTGTGATGGACTGGAGACCTGGAAACCTGAAAACACAAACTGATATTTTTATTAAAACAGCTATGGAAATTTATGTTTTTTGACGGTATTTGATATAAATTTAATTTTAAATTTAATGATTGACATATAAACATTTTATTTTTATTTTTAGTGAACATTTAGTGCATGTAAACATGCACATTTCAACTGGAAATATGAATGATGTTTTTCAGAACGTATGTTAGAATAAACATTAAAATATTTAACAGATATTTTAAAAGGGACTAATTTTTTAAACTATAAATTAATGTTGAATAATTATTAGAAACATTAACTAATATATTACCATTTCAGTGCTGTGGAAACGATTTAGATGTTGTAGAATTCCTTCTGCCTCGTCAACCTGCAGCTCCTGTAAGTCATCACACAGCTGCTCACTTCCTGAAGTGAAAAGTCTACAAAAAACAGCATCAGGAGAAAAAAAATTATAACCTGCTGTTTCTGGTTGATCACTCGAAATAACTTTGGCTTCTCTGAAGACAAACTGCTAAAATCTAAAGTTTTAAATGGCTAAATTGGACGGATGCGTTTGTATCTTCCTCATTGTATCCAATGTGCGTGTTCGAGACGAGTCTACATGTGACGTCATAATCACGCGACGGGAAAATCCGTATTTACCATGTAAAAAAAACGGCGCTAATTTTAATCTATTTTGGAGAGGAATTTTCATTCATTTCAAATTGTTTTAGCAAAAACGATCAGAGGTCAATCTTAATATATATATATGTTGTGCCATTTTATGGAAAGTTAAAAGATGATGTCAGGGGAGCTTTAAATGTGTGGTGGTAGTAGCTGAAACCCGTTCACAACATGTGCTTTGAGCATGAAATCTCTCCATACTGCATAGGATTGTGTAGAGTGTTATTTTCAAGTTTGACCTAATGGCTTTCTCATCATGATGAAAGGTGACAGGTGATATGCACTCCTTCAAGGATTTAAAACATATACATTTTACTAAAAGCTAGTTTGCAGCAACATTTAAATTTGAACAAAACAAACAAAAGCAGCTTAAGTTCTAACATATCAAATGTTCAACTAAGCTAGTTCATAATAAACTAAAGTGTGGGTTAAAAAGCAGGTATAAAAACTCAAAACTTGTATGAAATTATATAAAGGAGGTGTTAATTGCTTGATAATTAATAGATACTTAAAACATGTTTAAAAAGTAGCTTTTTCTTCTAGGGATCACATGAACCCATCACATTCCTGCAGACAACGTCACGGTGATGAAAGGCAGATTTATGGGAAACAGACAATGTGCAGACCTTCTGTAATGTAACTCACTTTAATGACAAAATATTGATTGTTCCTTCCCACCTCAAGAGATAATGCAACATGTGGCTCTTTGGAGGAGAAAAATACACATTCACATGTTTCTGTCTGCTTCCAGAAACTCATAAAGCACAAAACGCAAGAAGGGAAAAAATAATTATACAAGGCAGGTGTGGTACAACGTGTCATAAACAACCGAGGGGGAGAACAAAAGGTATAAAGATAGAAGTGTCTAACACGAGTGCATGCCAAGTCGTCTGTTGTTGTCTTTTGATGGTTATGACACTTGTGATAATTAACAAAAGCCATGTTGGATACATTTACATCAAATCACACCACGTTGGTTCTTTGACAGATTGCATTGTGGTTATGGAGGAACATTTATTTTCCCAAGAAGTTTGTATGTAATTGTTTGAAGAACCTTGACGGGTTCTTTTCCCCCTTCTGTTATTTACTGCAGTGAGACCACAGTACAAGTGGAGCAGGAGTGGATTCCTGCACTTCACCGTGGCCCTGACATTTGTTGTTATGACAGACATTTCTGCTCCGAAATGTTGCCACGGCTTGTACTGTATCAATGAAAGCTTAGATGAGATAATGTGACCGCTGACCTCTTCATGAACTTCGGTGGAGATAACTTTGTTTAGAAGAGATGGCGGTAACCGCTGCAGTCAATCAGTGTGTTTGGTAATCTGATTCGCTTCTGCAGGGATGGATGAGTGCCCTGTTGATGAACTCCAGTGCACATTTCTGACCTGACAGGACCAAAAACTTCTCTCTGTTTCATTAGTTTACCAATTTATAATATTCTTAAGTGCAAATCATAAAAATTCTAAACAGGATTTTATTTTGATTTTTTGGCTGTTACCAAAACATGATGAATAGTAAATGGACTATAGTGTTTTTCTATCTGATCAAGACACTCAAGGCTCTTTACAACCTGTGTTCTCATTTACCCATACATACAGCACTATGCTAGATCTGTACAAAGATTAATCAGTGATTTATCACATTCAAACACTGATGGGACACACATCAGAGGTGACGAGTGGTTCAGGGTCTTGCCCAGGGACACTTCGTGACTGCTGGTGGATTCAAACCCCCAACTCTTGCCTTGGAAGACGACTGCTCTAACCACTCAGCCACAGAGTCCACAAATATATCATGAACCTGACATATTTTAAATAAACTTGCAGAAAATATTCATCAGCTGCACATCTACAACTATGGCTGCCACAGCTAAATGTCACTAACCAACACAAACATCTGTATAACTCCACCAGTTTTCCAGATGTTGAGCTGAATTTTGGATTGATAGTAACCGAGAGTCATTCACAACAAATATTGTACATGATACACAACTTTGTTATTTCCCAACAGAAGAGGATATGATTCTAAACATCTGGCCTGGAAGACAGCAGGTCATGTGCATTCCTTCAAGGAATATAATAGATTTTTGTTTGATTTCATTTTTTGTTGTTGATGATATTTAAGATGAGCTTTCTGAATGATTGCCCCTGATTTTTTTTATGCAGTATATTTTAATTTTAAAGTAAATGACAGATCGACCCACCATCTTTATATACATGTAATGTGTAACTGATGACGTGTTTGAAGTTTTGATCGCAGCACTTCCTGTAACTCGCTCAGATTTCTGCTGTGGCTGTTCCTCTCGGGTGGACAGGTTTATTACCACTAGGCCATGCTGTGCTCCCAGTCCACTGAACTCACACCCATCCAGGAGAAGACAAGTCTTCACACCTCATCAGCAGCCTCCCTCCCCACCCCCACCCCC
>JBBPBX010035200.1:0-13993 GCA_038048925.1 Garcialebias charrua
GTGTTTGCTTGTATCTATTTCCTCTTCTCCTAATAAAAATATATTAAAAAAAAAAGATTAACACTTAAAAACAATTATTTGTTTGCTTGAAATTATATCAAAGGTGTGTCTCAGTTGAACTTTTCCTTAATAAATGCACTATATTGGTCTAATCAGCTGCATTTCAAAAATGGATCCAGATTCATTTGTTGTCCACTGTTGTCGTCACTCCTTGTTAAAATCAGGTCTCTCTTGTAAATGAGTCCCCGAGGCTCAATGGGATCAACCTGTATAAATAAAGGTTGAATGAAAAAGAGCTCATAAATAATAAAAAGAGCCCCGTGTTAAAGGTCCAGAGTGTTCTGACCCACAGGTTGTGGTCGGGTCATGTATGAACAATGTGTGTCAGTAAAATATCAGAATAAAAACCTTTCAGTCTTTCAGCTGTTTGATTGGACAGTTGGACAGTGTGGACAACAAGTGGACATTAGGACGTGTCTTGTTGTCTCTAAAGCAGAGCTGTTGTGTTGTTGTGAATCAGAGCTTCAGCTGCAGCTGCTCTGTCCAAATGGAGAGTCCAAACGCTTCATGGAGCTCATTTCTCCGTCCACGTCTTCATTTTCATGCTGCTTCAGTCTTCCTGCTTTACTTCCTGTCTCTTCAGTCACATTCTTGCTGCTGTCATGTGATCACTCTGCAGGATCCATCACTTCAACATTATTGATCAGAGAAGTCAGGAGAGAAGAAGCTGCAGAGACTCACTGGAAACTTTACACTTGTTGTCACAATGGCTGTCTGTTAGCAAAATATCTCATGAACCACTGGATGAGTTGTAGTGAAACTTGCAGAAAGTCATCATTGGATGTTCGTCTACAACTGATTAGTTTTTGGAGTCAGCTGAAGTTACAATGGCTGCCACAGTTAACTGAACTTAAAAACATAAAACATGTCTATAATTCAGTTTTACACATATTGATGTAATGTTTGGGGTGGTAGTAGCTGAGAGGAATCCCCAACACACAGTCTGAGCACTAATAGATTGTCTGACACCTTGGTTTAAAATTCTGACATTAAATTATTAAACTCAACTCTGTCTGTTAGCAAAATATCTCATGAACCAGTGAAGATATTTTAATGAAACTTTCCAGAGATAATCAGTGGATGTACGTCTACAACTGATTTAAGTTTTGGAGCCAACCCAGTTCTTGATGGTTGAACAGAAAACTCTTGTTAGAAAACACAGAAATGTCTATAATTCAGTCAGTTTCACAGATATTTTGCTAACATTTGACAGAGATAGAGCCAAGATTATTTCACAAAACATACTCCAAGTGCCACTCAATGCACAATGTCTTTGTTTAAAGGTGCTACTGTATATGTAACTTTCTGTTGTGCTCTGGACTTAGAAATATTTTCAGCAGGGAAAAGCATTCTGCTCCCTCCCCCTCAAGCTGGGTACACACTAAACGCAGCCACGCTGCTACTTTACATGCAAAGTCTATGTGGAGGAGCAGCACCTCTCGGCGATACGCGACGCGTTCTCAGCATTTCAAGCAGCGCAGCAGCGCCCGGCAGTCCCTTTCCACGCACGCGCGCGTCCACAGCAGCCGAGCCGGCGAGCAGCAGAAGCAAGAATATTTGAGCTTTGGCTGCTCGAGGCATCGCAGCAACCAATCGGGAGAGACTCTGCTATGTGATGACGCAACGACGACGGGACTTTTTGTGGATTTTTTAAACTTACCCCGTCGAGCCGCCATGAAGACACCAGCCTCCGGTAAGGAACTTGGAATTTTTATAGTTGCTGCTGTCCGCTCAAGCGTACGATCACCCCAAACATAAAAAACGTTTTAATCTCAACAAAGACTTTTGGAGCTGTAGTTCGGCTCGTAGAAAACCCACTCAAGTAGTAACGAGGCTCACGTGCAGCTGATTTTATCTGCTCGGTGCAAAGAAAAACAACACATATCTGACCGGGAAGGGAACCAGACGCTCCTCCCACTACACGTCTGCAGACACGTTCGGTGGAAACAGACATCTGTTGACAAGCAGCAAACGCAGTGTGTTGGGAGCGTTTTGATGCGTTTGGTGGGAACCTGGCATCAGAGCCATATATGACTCAGCTCCACCTCGCTCGCGCAGCAGCCTGGAATGCTCCGCCTCCACTACATGTCCCTTCTCAGCGCTGCGAATTTCTGTGAATATATGTTAATAAAACGTTCTAAAAAATAAAATAAAACCATGAAGCACTGGTCCAGAAACACAAAAACACCCTGAAATCAGCAGAGCCTCACGCAGCCACGTTGGACATGATTTAATTCGCTCGTGACTTCCTCATTTCTGTCAGTGGCGCTGGGGCTGGGACAGGTGGGGGCGTGGGTTGGGGCGTGACAAACAACTGTTTTTATTGGCTGGTCATTTTCCGGGTCACTCTGTGTTTTTAGTGTTTTTATAAATGCTGATAAAGAAGCAAGGGGACTATAGTTTTTTTCAGAGATTACTTTGTCTAACATCAGTCTGTCAATAGATAGTGACAGAGTGAAGAAATATGTTAAAAATATATTGTTTGAAAAGTTACAGTCTGCATTACAATGTTACATAGTGCAGCTTTAAACCTTAGGAATGATTGTTGTGGTCAATTTTGTTTGTGTTTTAGCAAAATATCTCAAAAACCACTGGACAGAGTATAAGGAAACTTCCAGAAAGTAATCATTGTGGGAACATTTAGAACTGATTTGACTTTGGAGTCAGTCCAATTCAAGATGGCCGCCACAGCTACATAACAACAGATGACACATAAATGTCTCTAACTCAGTCAGTGTTACAGATGTTGAGTCTAAATCTGAGGTGGTAGTAGCTGAGAGTCATGGAGGCTGAACTTAGAAGATCTGCTCCAAACTTTTGACACTGACACATTTCAAGAAGTCAGAAGAAAATGGAGATGATGCAATAAGCCACGTTTCAACAAGTCCACTCATCAAATGACTTCTTCAATAGAGAAGCATCAATTGTTTGAGCCACACAAATAAAACCATGTTGAAAGGAGCACAATGAGAAGATGATTCACACAGAAAGCTCACATGTTGTTAAACAACAGCTGCAGCTCCATCAAATGAGCAGACACCATGAAGCAGCTCATTTCAGCTGCTACAGTTCAGCTGCTACATTTCAGCTGCTACATTTCAGCTGCTCTTTAGACTTTTGGACACTAAAGAATCAACTACAAACTTCCAGTCATTCACTTTGTTGGAAACAAATTTCAGCTCTTCAGAAAAGCTCCATGTGACTATCACTAGTGTTTGCTCGTGTGTCAGGGTTTCTGCTGTGAGTCTGTCTCAGCTTTGATGTTTGTCTCTGAAACTGGAAACAGACGTGTTGCTGCACTTTATCTCTCTGACACAAACTTTATTGATCCGTGCAGGAAAACAGCTTGGTACCATCTCCCAACAGAACAGGAAGCAGCTGAGTCCAAACTGAAGAAGAGTGAACATCTGATGATGTCATGGATGAACTTGTTCCACTGAGAACAAGTTTAGAGTTCTTCACTTGTGAAACATTACTTATAAATGTCAATGTGTTCTATCTGTGAGACTCTCTGTGGAGTTAGAGCAGGACTGCTCAAAGTCCGGCCCGCACACGCATCATGTGACACCAAAAACTGCAATTTATCTATAAAATCATTTTGTCCTTTTGGACTTCAGAGCTTGATGCAGATGAACTCCTTTTGAATCATTTAAGGACATTTTTATTTTGATACTTTTTAGCTTTAACAGAAACTGGATGAAAAATCTTCTTCAAATGTGTCGTATTAAGAACGTTTTTCATCTTTAATTTGTCTGTTTGTGATTTTTATTAAATTTCATGGTGAAAGAATCATAAACGTTTACTAATTTTAGTGTTTTTAAAATAAAAGTCTCTTGACTTCATCATCAATAGAGGGAAACTGGAGCCTTGAAAACCTGGAAAACCACTTTCACATTTTCCAGACATTGAAAACAGAGAATTTGAACTGATCTGATGATTAAGAGAGAGAGAGAGTCTTTATTGTCATTTGCACCGCATGTGGTACATGAGATGAAAACGAGATTATGTACACGAGGTCCCAGTTACATCCAACAACAAATGAAAGAGAAAAACAGTAATAACATCGAGAACTAACTAAGAAAAACATCAACTAGTAATACACTAAGCCTAATATAGTGGGAATAAACAGCAGCACGAACATGAGTTTGTATGAGCAGATGGTCACAGATGGTCACAGATGAACACAGCAACAAGAAAACATATCAGCATCACCATGATGTGATATTTTGCAGTGTTTATTTTAATTTTATTTTTATTTATTCATGAGTCTAACAGCCTCAGGGTAGAAGCTGTTCCTCAGTCTAGTGGTTCTACACTTGATGCTCCTCAACCTCCGTCCTGAGGGGAGTGGGGCAAAGAGTGAGTGTGCTGGATGAGTGAGGTCTTTCATGATACAGGTGGCTCTTTTCCTGCATCTAGAGGTGTAAATGTCTGTGATGGTGGGGAGACTGACTCCAACAGACTTCTGTGCAGCCTTCACCACTCTCTGCAGAGCTTTCCTCTCTTCAACTGTGCAGCCTCCATGCCACACGTTGATGCTGGAGCACAGGATGCTCTCCACTGCACACCTGTAGAACGAGGTGAGAACTGGGCTGCTCAGACCGGCTCGTCTCAGCCGTCTGAGGAAGTAGAGTCTCTGATGACCTTTCTTGATCAGGCTGGTGGTGTTGTTGCTCCAGCTGAGGTTATCATTCATGTGTACACCCAAGTATTTGTAGCTGGAGACCACTTCCACTGCAGACCCACCTATTATCAGTGGGGCATGGGTGTGTTTGTTCCTTCTGAAGTCCACAATCATCTCCTTTGTCTTCTTCACATTCATGTGAAGATTATTCTCTTTGCACCAGCTCTCCAGATGTTCCACCTCCTGTCTGTAGCTGGACTCATCATTGTTTGTGATGCATCCCACCACCGCTGTATCATCTGCAAACTTAACAATATGACAGCCTGGAAGTGTGGCTGTACAATCATATGTGAGCAGAGTGAACAGAAGGGGGCTCAGCACACATCCCTGAGGAGAGCCAGTGCTGAGGGTTATGGTGGAGGAGGAGAAGTTGTGGATCTTCACGGACTGTGGTCTGTCTGTTAAGAAGTCTAGTATCCAGTTACAAATAGAGGGGCTTAGTCCAAGTGTAGATAGTTTGTCTATCAGAGTTTGGGGGATCATGGTGTTGAAGGCAGATGTGAAGTCCACAAAGAGCAGACGCACGTATGAGTCTTTCTGATCCAGGTGGGTGAGAGCAGTGTGGACCACGGAAGAAATGGCGTCCTCTGTTGATCGGTTCTCACGGTATGCGTATTGATGAGGGTCCTCATTGATGTTGACGGTTGCCTTGATGTGGGACATGACCAGTTTCTCAAAACATTTAGCGACTATCGGGGTGAGGGCCACCGGTCTATAGTCATTCAGACCAGTCACTGTGGAGCTCTTTGGGACTGGGATGATGGTCGCGGTCTTCAGGCAGGTGGGAACTGACTCCAGTGCAAGTGAGGTGGTGAAGATGTCAGCCAGCACCTCACAGAGCTGGTCCGCACATTCCTTCAGAACTTTCCCTGGGATGTTGTCTGGTCCGGTTGCTTTATGAGGATTAATCTTTCTGAGACTGCCTCTCACTTCTGCTGCGGACACCCTGAGATGCTCTTCATCTGGTGATGAGGTGAGTCTGGTGCTAGCAGGTCTGTTTGGATCATCAAAACGTGCATAAAACTTATTGAGGGCATCAGGCAGAGATGGGTCCCTGGGGCATTGTTTGTTTTTGCCTTTGTAATCTGTTATGCATTTAATACCCTTCCACATGCTCCGTGGGTCTTGTGAGGTGAACTGTCCCTCGATCCTCTGTGCATACGTGGCCTTGGCCTTCTTAATGCCATCCTTCAGTTCATTCCTGCTCTTTCTCAGTTCCACTTTATCTCCTGACTTGAATGCAGTGTCTCTGGCTGCTAGCAAGGCGTGAACTTCTTTATTTAACCAGGGTTTCCGGTTCGGGTAGGATTTCACATATTTTTTTATGGATACATTTTCAGAGCATGTACTGATGTAACCCAGGACTGAGGAAGCGTACAGTTCCATGTCCACTGAACTACCATCAGTGGCTGCTTCTCTGAAAACAGACCAGTTTGTCCTCTCAAAACAGTCTCTCAACATGGGGGAACTATCTTGAGGCCAGATTGTTATTTCTCTTTGTTCCGGCTTTGAGCGCCTGAGTGGAGGGAGTTCTCTTGGGGCCAGAATCAGAGAGTCGTGGTCGGAAGATCCGAGCGCTGGGCGTGTCTTCGCCGTGTATGCCCCCTTTACATTTGTGAAGACTTGGTCGAGTATTTTATCTCCTCTCGTAGCTGCGAAGACGTTCTTATTGACGTTCCTCTGCAGGTGAAGCTTATCTTATTAAAATATGATTTTTCAGAGATTGTGACGTGCACATGTATTAATGCTAGTATTCTGGTACCAGTGAGTCCATGTTCTGCTCCTCCAGTTTACCAGTTTGTTCCTCCTTTCATGACTCAGAGCGTTGAAGCATCAGATCTCTCACTGCTACAATAAATCTTTGCCTCCACCTAAGCAGCTCAGCTCTGAGCGTCTTGTGACTGAAAGATCTCCTGGAATTTCAGGATTCACTCAGGGAAAAATCAGGGACTTTTATTTTGAAATGCTGTGAAGTGTGCCTTCAGTGAGACTTTGAGTGAAGAAGAATGATTTGAATGTTTTCTGTGCTTTCATGGCGTCCTCCCAGCAGCTGAGATGTAACACGTGTCTGTGTTTGTAGTTGCTGTTGTAAAGTGTGAAACAGAACAGGAGGAATGAGTGTGATGCTCTGAACACTGATGATCCTCTGCTGCAGCTTCTATCAGCTCAAATGAAGCTTCAATGTTCAACTGAGTGAATGTGAACACACTGAAGCTTCCACTCACTCACTCAGTGTGTGTCAGTGAATGAAATGTGTGTGTGCTGGCCTGCAGCTCCATGCCTCCATCTAGTGGACTGATAGTAGAAGTGCAGCAGCTGATGCAGCTTCCTCTGCCTCACTCTGCTGTCTGACTGCATTCAGCTGAAGCTGAGAAGAAACAAAGAGCCAACCAGAGGAGGAGCAGCTGATCTTTTTACAGCACACATCATGGAAAGGAGGATCAGAGTTGATGTTCACATGAATGATGTGTGTTTCCTCTGCAGGTGAAGCTAGAAAGTGTGTGTGAGCTGATGTGAATCCAGCAGCATGGATCAGTGTGAGGACAGAGAGGAGGGAGTCCCTCCCTCTAAAACCACTCTGTGTGGGGAACATGAGAGCCAGAGCAAAGGTCAGAGGTCACATCTCCAACTGTCCACCACTCTTCTCCATGTCACTCACAGCAACACACTGACTTTATTCACAGGAACACATCTGGACCTGGACCCAGCTGTGTGTCCTTTAAGAGCAACATGTCAAAGTTTCTTCCTCTTGATTTCAAACAAAGAGTTTCCTCCAACAACCAGTAAGTTTCTCTCAGAGTCCAGTCGAGGCTGGATGATATTAAAGATAATTGTTTTCTGTTGAACGACTTTGAGTTGATTTTTATTTCATTTCTCTGAGACTAAGTTGCTGCTTTCTGTCTGTAACTTGTTTCAAACTCTTGTTGAACAAAGAGAATAAAAGTCAAATCATGTGAGTTTTAAAGGATGCTGATTGTGTCGTGATGACAGAATCCAGCAGGAACCAGAACCAAACTGAGCCTTCAGCTCTGCTTTTTATTCTTCTCATGTTCACATGATCCATCACATGGATTTTAGATGAAATGATGAACATCAGCTGCAGCTGGAGCTCATCACCGTCTCCATGGTAACAGAAACTCTCATCTGTCTCAGACTGACAGTTACAAACATCCAGGATCAAATCTCCAGTGGAAAAACCAAGACCCTCCTCTAAAACTCTGACTGACAGAGACAGAACCAGAACTCCCATCACAACCAGTTTCACTGTTAGTTTCCAGAACATCAATCTACAACTACACACTCATCCACTTTAATCCAGTTCAAGAACAACAACATGTCTGCTGCAGGAAGAGGAGGAGGACTGGAGAAGATGTACTGTAGAATTACAGATGTGGTGTCCTGCAGCTGGAAAGGATCGTTTCAGGATCAATAAGTGAGAACAAATAATCCTGTCACTTTCATCCAGAATGTTCCAGGATCCAGACTCAGGATTTGACACCAATCACCATGACTCAATCATTAAATGTCACTTTTTTAACAGGATCCATCAGAGACTCACAGCTGGACCTGAACCCAGCTGTGTGTCCTTAAAGAGCGACGTGTCAAAGGATCATCTTATTGATTTTAAATCAGGCCAGCCTCCATCATCAGAGAGGTGAGCTGTCTCTAAATGTTGTAACTGTGTCAAATGGAACTGAGTCAGTCTGAAATGTTTTCATTCAACATGTGTTTCATGTGAGCTCAGCTCTTTTTCACACTTTTCTATGTTCACATGTGAAGCGGTGTGTGTTGGGTGTTTTCTCAAAACTCAGCAGTCAAAGTGAAAGAATGGATGTTGTAGGAAGAGTTTAGACACTCAGTGAGGCAGGCACCAAAATAGGTCTGGTTTCACATGAACAGGCCCCTGTGGGTACACTCCATAACTAGTTGTTAACTAGTTACGAAGGAGACAGAACGAGCGCGAACAGGCCCTGTGGATAAAGGGCATAGGTCACCAGGTGGTCCAGCAGGTGTCACCTTTGACCTTTGCTTCAAACACAGTGTAGGTAGGAACTTCCACTCAGGTGGCAGGTGTTGCTGGATGGAGGAGGACAAATAGTTTCTGGATCCTGACTCCACATGGACCTTTAGCTGGTGTTTGTCTCTGTGTGGACAGACAGAAGTGGAGCTAATTCTTCATGATTCCTCCACAGAGTGGACCAGCAGAGCTCAGAGGTTCCCAGTGCTCAGTCTGCCCAGCAGCATCAAACACAGCTGGACTCCATATTTATGGTGCGTTCATGTACAACAAGTACTTTTCCATTGTTGTGTTCACAGTCATCTCCATGCTAAACTTTGTAGATCAGTGGACTGTCAGTCTGTCCAACACGTAGACCAGTGGACTGTCAGTCTGTCCAACACGTAGACCAGTGGACTGTCAGTCTGTCCAACACGTAGACCAGTGGACTGTCAGTCTGTCCAACACGTAGATCAGTGGACTGTCAGTCTGTCCAACATGGATCTGATGTTTGTCTCCATGATTTCAGTCTGATGTGTCATTCACATATTTTTCTGTTCCAGCTGCTGGAAGACAACATGGTCACTTTTGTGAAGAATGAGCTGAAGAAGATCCAGAAAGTTCTGAGTCCAGATTACCCAGAAGGCTTAGAGAGTCAGAGGGAGGATGAGGAGGTGTTGGAGGGTGAGGATGAAGAGCAGAGGAGGAGCAGAGAGGCATTGATGAAGATCACAGTTTACTTCCTGAGGAGGATGAAGCAGGAGGAGCTGGCTGACCGTCTGCAGAGCAGTAAGAGGATTTCTATAAACATTTAACTTTTGAGATTTCACTGTTGAGATGAATTTATTCTTTAATTAATAAATGTTTTGTTTTTGTTCATTCAGGACAAGTTGCAGTTTGTCAACGTAACCTTAAATGTTGTGTGAAGAAGAGGTTCCAGTGTGTGTTTGAGGGGATTGCTAAAGCAGGAAAGCCAACCCTTCTGAATGAGATCTACACAGAGCTCTACATCACAGAGGGAGGGACTGGAGAGGTCAATGATGAACATGAGGTCAGACAGATTGAAACAGCATCCAGGAAACCACACACACCAGAAACAACCATCAGACAAGAAGACATCTTTCAACTCCCACCTGGAAGACATGAACCAGTCAGAACAGTGATGACAAAGGGAGTGGCTGGCATTGGGAAAACAGTCTTAACACAGAAGTTCACTCTGGACTGGGCTGAAGACAAAGCCAACCAGGACATCCACTTCATGTTTCCATTCACTTTCAGAGAGCTGAACGTGCTGAAAGAGAAGAAGTTCAGCTTGGTGGAACTTGTTCATCACTTCTTTACTGAAACCAAAGAAATGTGCAGCTTTGAAGACTTCCAGCTTGTGTTCATCTTTGATGGTCTGGATGAGTGTCGACTTCCTCTGGACTTCCACAACAATCAGATCCTGACTGATGTTACAGAGTCCACCTCAGTGGATGTGCTGCTGACAAACCTCATCAGGGGGATCCCTCTGCTCGCCTCTGGATAACCACACGACCTGCAGCAGCCAATCAGATCCCTGCTGAGTGTGTTGGCATGGTGACAGAGGTCAGAGGCTTCACTGACCCACAGAAGGAGGAGTACTTCAGGAAGAGGTTCAGAGATGAGGAGCAGGCCAGCAGGATCATCTCCCACATCAAGACATCACGAAGCCTCCACATCATGTGTCACATCCCAGTCTTCTGCTGGATCACTGCTACAGTTCTGGAGGACGTGTTGAAAACCAGAGAGGGAGGAGAGCTGCCCAACACCCTGACTGAGATGTACATCCACTTCCTGCTGGTTCACACCAAAGTCAAGAAGGTCAAGTATGATGGAGGAGCTGAGACAGATCCACCCTGGAGTCCAGAGAGCAGGAAGATGATTGAGTCTCTGGGAAAAGTGGCTTTTGAGCAGCTGCAGAAAGGAAACCTGATCTTCTATGAATCAGACCTGACAGAGTGTGGCATCGATATCAGAGCAGCCTCAGTGTACTCAGGAGTGTTCACACAGATCTTTAAAGAGGAGAGAGGACTGTACCAGGACAAGGTGTTCTGCTTCGTCCATCTGAGTGTTCAGGAGTTTCTGGCTGCTCTTCATGTCCATCTGACCTTCATCAACTCTGGGCTCAATCTGATGGAAGAACATCAAACAAAATCCAAGAGGTTTTTAAGTTTGAAGAAATCAAAACTAAAATATCTCCATCAGAGTGCTGTGGACAAGACCTTACAGAGTCCAAATGGACACCTGGACTTGTTCCTCCGGTTCCTCCTGGGTCACTGCAGTGTCCAACTGTCCAAAGCAGCAAAGTCAAAGCAACAAGTCTGGATTCAATGAAACAATGGACAGAAAGAATGGACAGAAAGTTTGTCCTCTGTCTTCAGCTGCTTCTTGTCTTCTCTACAAACACTTGATGATCATGAGGGGATGAAAGAACTTTTCTGAATCTCTTTGGAACATGTTGCTCACGTGACTCATCACATCCATCAGCTGCTTCTGCTTCTTCACAAGAAAAGGAGGAAAAAGCTCCACGACAGCAGAGGCAGGAAAAGAGCTGGACAACTCCCTGAAGACTCGTCCATCCTGGACACCAGCTCTTCACTCTGTTGTCCTCTGGGAGGCGCTGTAGAAGCAGGAAAACACACACTGCTGGGCTGAAGAGCACTTCGGCAGAGCAACTGTCAATCAAACAGCTGAATGACTGAAAGGTTTTTATTCTGATATTTTACTGACACACATTGTTCATACATGACCCGACCACAACCTGTGGGTCAGAACACTCTGGACCTTTAACACGGGGCTCTTTTTATTATTTATGAGCTCTTTTTCATTCAACCTTTATTTATACAGGTTGATCCCAATGAGCCTCGGGGACTCATTTACAAGAGAGACCTGATTTTAACAAGGAGTGACGACAACAGTGGACAACAAATGAATCTGGATCCATTTTTGAAATGCAGCTGATTAGACCAATATAGTGCATTTATTAAGGAAAAGTTCAACTGAGACACACCTTTGATATAATTTCAAGCAAACAAATAATTGTTTTTAAGTGTTAATCTTGTTACATTCTTGTTAAAGTCCTCCCGTGCACGCTCCCATGGCCGCCTTTTGGCAGCCAAACGATTTTTGGCACAACACCGGTCCACGTTTCCGGGTGTTCCACGGTGACGCATAATAGATGTGACTTATTTATGTTTTTTCCACTTTATTAGACATTTTTGGACTGATGCGACTTATACAGTGGTGCAACGTGTACAGCGGCAAGTACAGTAAATGTAACTTGCTCTTTCTGTGAAGGTCACCTTGAAGATGTGTTCTCTTATTTTGCTCTTGCTCCTTCTCTCCTCAACTATGTGAAGATCTCTGCATCCTGACTTCTACTTCTATTGAACCACATTTGTCCCTTTTCTTTGAACATGTTATTTGGCTTCACTGAACAACCATCGGCTAAAAGAAAATATTTTATATCATTAATCTCATTATATATTTAGACAAATCCACAAATGCTGTTACACTAATCAAAAGCCACTTATTTCCATTTTTGAAAATGAGGTCAAACAAAATATTAAAACTATTAGACAGTCCACCAACATGAAACCATAAAACTTGTACTTTATGTATCTCTTTAATGTATTTGTGTAACATGTTGTTCTAATTCTTTGACTCGATGTTTGTAACCCCCTGGAGACTGTCATTATATTGGTGGCTGGTGGTGGCTGCAGGTAAATATGTGGACATGACGTCACCAGCTCGGCCTTTTTTGTTTTCCTTCGTGAATCGTGATGAGGAGGTGTTCAAGATGGCGGGAGCTCTGATATTCAACCGACACATTTTCATATATTAAAGGGAGTTGTTTGCTACAAGGAGACATTCTGCTGACAAGGTACCATAATAAGTGTATAGACACTGTAGAGTGATGTGAAGGTGCAGAAAGAAGAAAACACGAGTCCAGCAAACTATCCACCGCTAGCGTAGCTAACAACAAGCTAGCTGGATCTAAAAGTTCGACCGCTGCCAGCATGCATGATTATATTAGCCCAGATGTTGATGAGGGGATGGAAGCAGAGTTTCCACCTCTGCCCGTGACACCCTCCAAGGTTTACAGCAGAGAAACAAAGGAAGCTACAAGATACCGAGTTTCCTTCTGATGAGAAGCTACGTCTGGATTTAGCTCCGTGATTTATTTCAATTACTAATGAAAAAAGACTTCTCGTGAGTCAAATACTTTATTCTGTGATTTAGTTCCAAGCTGCTGCTGCCAGAGGCTTGTAACACTGCAGCTTCTTGTCTGTGGAGAGGAAGTTAGTTCACTCTGTTAGCATCTGTAGCTGTTAGCATGTGTAGCTGTTAGCATCTGTAGCTGTTAGCATGTGTAGCTGTTAGCATGTGTAGCTGTTAGCATGTGTAGCTGTTAGCATGTATAGCTGTTAGCATGTGTAGTTGTTAGCATGTGTAGCTGGTAGCATGTGTAGCTGTTATTATGTGTAGCTGTTAGAATGTGTAGTTGTTAGCATGTATAGCTGTTAGCATGTGTAGTTGTTAGCATGTGTAGCTGTTAGCATGTGTAGTTGTTAGCATGTATAGCTGTTAGCTTTTGTAGCTGTTAGCATCTGTAACTGTTAGCATCTGTAGCTGTTAACATGTGTAGCTGTTAGCGTATCTAGCTGTTGGCATCTGTAGCTGTTAGCATGTGAAGCTGTTAGCGTGTGTAGCTGTTAGCATCTGTAGCTGTTAGTATGTGTAGCTTTTAGCATGTGTAGCTGTTAGCATCTGTAGCTGTTAGCATCTGTAGCTGTTAGTATGTGAAGCTGTTAGCATGTGTAGCTGTTAACATGTGTAGCTCTTAGCATGTGTAACTGTTAGCATGTGCAGCTGTTAGCATGTGTAGTTGTTAGCATGTATAGCTGTTAGCATTTGTAGCTGTTAGCATCTGTAGCTGTTAGCATCTGTAGCTGTTAACATGTGTAGCTGTTAGCGTATTTAGCTGTTGGCATCTGTAGCTGTTAGCATGTGAAGCTGTTAGCGTGTGTAGCTGTTAGCATCTGTAGCTGTTAGTATGTGTAGCTTTTAGCATGTGTAGCTGTTAGCATCTGTAGCTGTTAGCATCTGTAGCTGTTAGTATGTGAAGCTGTTAGCATGTGTAGCTGTTAGCATGTGTAGCTCTTAGCATGTGTAACTGTTAGCATGTGCAGCTGTTAGCATGTGTAGTTGTTAGCAGCTGTAGCTGTTAG
>JBBPBX010035200.1:17654-32189 GCA_038048925.1 Garcialebias charrua
TATATATATATATATATATATATATGCAGAAGCTGTTAAATTGCAAAATTCTTACAAAAACAGGAAAACAACACGGTGAACTAAATTCATTTCAATTCAGTTTATTTATATTGCAACGTCACAACAGAAGTCATCTCAGGGCACTGCACGACATGGTGAATACTGACTGAACATTACCAAGGTCAAGGTTCTTTATTGTTTTTTGCATCACATGTGCACTCACAGAAATATTTAACCCTAATTTTTAAAATTTATGTAATTTTATTAAATGACAAAATTGCATGTACTTTTATTAGATAATTTTAACACAAACCTATGAAATAAACCTTACATGATGCATATTCATTCATGTAATAAGGCCTATTTATTTTAAATGCATAACCCTCAGGTTTATGTATTCAGAATTAATAACATATAATTACTCTAAATGAATAATCTTGAGGGTATTTATTTCAAATACATAAAGAATATTATTTTAATTTGCATAATAATCAGGTTTATTATTCAATATAAATAGCATATATTTATTTTAATTACATGTCATTTATGCATATGTAATGAACTAAATTAATCAAAATGCATAACATTTATGCAATTCCTTTCCATTCATACCAACAATCTTAATGAAGCAATCAGTTGTTGTTCTTTCAACATCTTTATTAAACTTCAAATCATATTAAATACACAAAATTATAATATCAAAATTAAAGTTTCACTTGTGCATATTCACAAGACCATAGGTCCCATTTTGGCCATACTTTTCCTAAAATATTACAAGTAAAAAAAATAAAGACTTCACCTTAGTGGATTTTGTAGAAACTTAAGCACCTTTTAGAACAAATCTTTGTAACACTTAACTCCACTGAATCTGGAAACAATTCAAGAAAAAAAATCTGGTTTGAGCTGAGGTAATACAATATGTCCCGCTAAAACATTTTAGAAACCAACCATCTATGAACTCACATAAGAACTCACCTACACAGCCACATTCACACATCACTTCCTGTTAAGTGCTTCAACATCAAAAGAAATAAAAGAACAACATCAAACAGGTATTTTCCTGACACACCCTTCAAGAACTATAAGGGATTATTTAAACAAACAGTCTGTATGATGGAGAAACTGACAAAAAAATCAGGTAGCTGTGCATGTGCATTATTGCCAGCCAAATCCATGGAGCACACATCACTTCCTGTTAAGTGCTTCAACATCAAAAGAAAAAAAAAGAACATTAAACAGGTATTTTCCTGACACACCCTTCAAAAACTATAAGGGATTTAAACAGTCTGTATGATGGAGAAACTGACAAAAAATCAGGTAGCTGTGTATGTGCATTATTGCCAGCCAAATCACTGGGGCAATTTGAGTTTCAGTGTCTGTACTTTTGGTGACAGCTTGGCTGAGTCCAGGTTCATCAGGATTTTCTGGTACACCTCGAATGTACGGGTCAGGCTTTTCGGATAGCTCAAGTTGAGTGCATAGATCAGTCCATAAAGCATCACGCACGCATGGCTGACACTCTGTAGGTTATGGAGGACTTCCACACCTTCCAGCACAACTCCAACATCAGCAAAGCGTCCATTACCTGGACCATCAGGACCACGACCCTCTGCTCGGACAGTGTAGATGCCCATGGTCTTCTCCGCAATGTCTGCCTCAGCCTCTCTGGATTCAATGTCCTGGAATATAAAGAGAACAGAATGATTGGTTATGTGATCCTAACCTTGACCACTAAAATCTAAGCAGCTCATCCTTAGGCCAAGTGAATGTTCATTTGAAGAAATTTCTTTAAAGCACTGCATATGTGTTATGTAGCATGTATGTATGTAGCATGTAGTATGTATGTATTATGTATGTGTGTAGTATGTATGTAATATGTATGTATGTGTGTAGTATGTATGTAATATGTATGTATGCGTGTAGTATATATGTAATATGTATGTATGCGTGTAGTATATATGTAATATGTATGTATGCGTGTAGTATATATGTAATATGTATGTATGCGTGTAGTATATATGTAATATGTATGTATGCGTGTAGTATGTATGTAATATGTATGTATGCGTGTAGTATATATGTAATATGTATGTATGCATGTAGTATATATGTATGTATGTAGTATATATGCAATATGTATGTAGTATATATGTATGTATGTAGTATATATGTAATATGTATGTATGTAGTATATATGTAATATGTATGTAGTATATATGTAATATGTATGTATGTAGTATATATGTAATATGTATGTATGCGTGTAGTATATATGTAATATGTATGTATGCGTGTAGTATATATGTAATATGTATGTATGCGTGTAGTATATATGTAATATGTATGTATGCGTGTAGTATATATGTAATATGTATGTATGCGTGTAGTATATATGTAATATGTATGTATGCGTGTAGTATATATGTAATATGTATGTAGTATATATGTATGTATGTATGTATGTATGTATGTAGTATATATGTATGTATGTAGTATATATGTAATATGTATGTATGTATGTATGTATGTATGTATGTATTCTGTATGTATGTATTATGTATGTTTGTATGTATGCATGTATGTTGTATGTATGATGTATGTATGTATGTATGATGTATGTATTATGTATTTATGTATTCTGTATGTATGTAGTATGAATGTATGTATATAGTATGTGTGTAGTATGTATATATACTATGTATGTAGTATGAATGTATTCTGTATGTATGTAATATGAATGTATGTAGTACGTATGTAGCATGCATGTATGTATGTAGCATGCACAACACCAACATCAGCAAAGCGTCCATTACCTGGACCATCAGGACCACGACCCTCTGCTCGGACAGTGTAGATGCCCATGGTCTTCTCCGCAATGTCTGCCTCAGCCTCTCTGGATTCAATGCCCTGGAATATAAAGAGAGCAGAATGATTGGTTATGTGATCCTAACCTTGACCACTAAAATCTAAGCAGCTCATCCTTAGGCCAAGTGAATGTTCATTTGAAGAAATTTCTTTAAAGCACTGTATATATGTGTTATGTATGTAACATGTATGTATGTATTCTGTATGTATGTAGTATGAATGTATGTAGTACGTATGTATGTAGCATGCATGCATGTATGTAGCATGCACAACACCAACATCAGCAAAGCGTCCATTACCTGGACCATCAGGACCACGACCCTCTGCTCGGACAGTGTAGATGCCCATGGTCTTCTCCGCAATGTCTGCCTCAGCCTCTCTGGATTCAATGTCCTGGAATATAAAGAGAGCAGAATGATTGGTTATGTGATCCTAACCTTGACCACTAAAATCTAAGCAGCTCATCCTTAGGCCAAGTGAATGTTCATTTGAAGAAATTTCTTTAAAGCACTGTATATATGTGTTATGTATGTAACATGTATGTATGTATTCTGTATGTATGTAGTATGAATGTATGTAGTACGTATGTATGTAGCATGCATGCATGTATGTAGCATGCACAACACCAACATCAGCAAAGCGTCCATTACCTGGACCATCAGGACCACGACCCTCTGCTCGGACAGTGTAGATGCCCATGGTCTTCTCCGCAATGTCTGCCTCAGCCTCTCTGGATTCAATGCCCTGGAATATAAAGAGAGCAGAATGATTGGTTATGTGATCCTAACCTTGACCACTAAAATCTAAGCAGCTCATCCTTAGGCCAAGTGAATGTTCATTTGAAGAAATTTCTTTAAAGCACTGTATATACAGGTAGTCCCCGACTTACGAGCGAGTTCCGTTACAACAAGGTGCTCGTAACACGGAAATCTCGTAAATTGGAACGGCCGCCACGTGTCTCGTAAGTCCGGAATTTCGCTCGTAAGTTGGAACGGTTTTGCTAGCGCAACTACAAACACTCGTTTTTCATCGAAAAACTGCTTATGAGTGCATAAAAATGATCGGAAACGTGTGTCCACATGTTTAGCTAACGAACTGTGGTGAAAAAACACAGAAAAACTCAGTATTTTTTGCGTTTTTACCAAAAATTTGCCAGCTCATAAGTCCGGAACCTCGTAAGTTAGAGCGCTCGTAAGTCGGGGACTACCTGTATGTGTTATGTATGTAACATGTATGTATGTATTCTGTATGTATGTAGTATGAATGTATGTAGTATGTATGTATGTAGCATGCATGTATGTATGTAGCATGCACAACACCAACATCAGCAAAGCGTCCATTACCTGGACCATCAGGACCACGACCCTCTGCTCGGACAGTGTAGATGCCCATGGTCTTCTCCGCAATGTCTGCCTCAGCCTCTCTGGATTCAAGGTCCTGGAATATAAAGAGAACAGAATGATTGGTTATGTGATCCTAACCTTGACCACTAAAATCTAATCTAATCTAAAATCTAAGACTTCCTCACCCTCTCCCTGCGAGATTGTTCTTCCTAGAAAACAAAACCGAGCTGTGATGGTCCACACAGACAAATGGTTTTATGGCATAACTTCACAAACAGGAATTCTTACCCGAATGATGTCCTCCTTCTCTGTCTCCTGAACCTGGTAGAGAATCTTTGACAGCTCCTGATCCGACTCCATTTTCCCTATGATACGTTCATTGTATGCTTCACTCTGAGTGCTCGCCAGCATGGTACAATACTGAACTATGTGTGTGTGTGTGAAAAGACACAAACAATTTCAAAATAAAAACAATATGGCAGAACGTTGTGGCAAACTTTCATCCAGCCAGACTTGACTTACTCATGCGACGGTGCTGACGGAGGATTTTAATGAAATCGAATGTGTTGACGCCCAACAACAGCTGGTTCTCACATTCTCTGTCATCACTGGCAGTCTGTAAAACAGGAGAAAAAGGGTGTCCAAAAGATCTGTGTGTGTGTGGGCACAAGTCAACTATCAACAAATGTCGACAGACAAACCTTGAGGATTTCTAAGACTTCATCAGCTTTCTTTTGAGAGACAATGGCATCGTCATAGAATAATAAGAATAAGAATGAATTTAATTTATAACGCACTTTTCATTAACAAAAATCTCAAAGTGTTAGAAACGACTGAACTGACGCTGGAGCCAAAAGGCATCGATGTCTCGAGGATGTAAATCTTTTTTCTTCACAGTCATCACATCACCTGTTCCACCAAACTACATAAACAGGAATTAATTAACAATAAAAAAAAATCTGAATAAAAAGGCTGAAGTACTGACTAATGACAAGAACACTACACTTACATTGGTTGTGTAGTGGTCACACATGCTTCCTCTCCTTCACCGTCTTCATCTGAGTGTTCATCTCGTACTTCTCCAAACTGGTCTTCATCTCCTTCCTGCAAACCAGAAAAATGATTACTTTTATAATTTATTTGGAGCACAAACATCTGTATGTTCCAAAGCTTTTGGGGACAAAATTTGCAATACCTTTTATCACTGAAATTCAAAGTCAGGTGAATCTTATTTTCGACGAGGGTCAGTTCGTTGTGCAGAAAGCTGTTAGAACAAAAAGGAATTTAACATCATGAAAAAAAAAACTTTACCTTAAAAAAAAATCTTATCTGACTTTATAGCACAAGGGTTCCAAGAACTTAATAATAATAATAATTTGTCACATTTGTCATCTGTGTATGTTTCCCATACTTGACAGACGAAATTGGTCTTCTGCCTTTAACCCAACCACCACCAGGTGGTGCAGCGAGCAGCGTAGTCGCGCTCGGGGAGCTGGAGAATTAGATGTGCACTCATAGACACCCCAAGGTGTGTAGTGGCCGGGGCGCGAACCCGCGTCCTTCACGTTCCTTAATAAATTCACGCAATGGTCAAATCTTCTGGATTTAAATTGTTTCACTTTGACGTCTTCCAAATCATCGCGTGCACTGTGTGCTCAGCATATTAAAGATGTTACTTTAAATAAAAATCTGTGATTTTGTTGTCCTGTGACATGTTCAAATCTGTTCTGCCATCTTTGTTTTGATTTTTGTGAAAACAAAGTCAAAAGATGCTTCTTGTTTGTTATTTTAAACGTTTTATTTAAAATAAACTGGAGTGCACAGAATAACTTTAAAATATGTTGTTTTACATTAAATGCAGACTAGGTTTCATCATCTATTCTGTGTAAATGTTCTGCTTGTTTTTATCACAAAGTGACTGTAATTACTCTTCGTGGCCGCTATAGAGGCGCTGTTGACGCCCGCTAGCTTAGCCTTTAGCTTAACCGTTAGCTTGCGAGTAGCATCTAACAAAATCGGATTAAAAGCAACTTACGCAAAGAGTTTTAGCCTGTATGTGATACTCACTAGAACCGCGTTCTTTTAAGAGACATACTCAATGTTATTAAACCTGTTGAGACAGGTTCTGTGATTTTTAAACGTTAAAGAAAAATCTCCGTTTGTCTTGTGGTTATGTGTTATGCACTGCGCAAATAAATTATAAATAAATCGAATTTTAGCTCAAAATTCGAATACAGCTCATAGTTTGTAAATGACCACCAAGTAATTACGTTCAAGTTTAAAGAAATTCGGCCGTGTGGTTTATGACCTACAGTATATTGCTAACAGACACTGAGCTAACAGTGAAGTGGCTAGTTCATAGGCCCTGAGCAGGAGGCTGGGCTGCGACAGACAGTCCGACCAGAGAAGGCTGCCGTCGGACACATGAGCTGCGACTCACTCGTGTATCTCCTAGCTGCTAAGAAGCAACTGGGGGAAAGAAACCCAGCGTACCCCCACCTTTCTTTTACCTGCGAATCTTTACTTCCACGGCACGCGATTGTCTCGAACGAAAATTTAAAATTATATTGTAGCTAGCCGCTAGCTAAGACTTATATTAGTTGGCTAGCTCTACCGTTAGCTAACACGAGCTGAGTCAATATCCAAATCGCCTGTTATAAAACATTTTGATACCAACCAACTTCATGCATTATGATTAAAAAAACATACTTACTGGTATCTGTTAAGAAGATATTTCCCAAGAGAAGCAAGCAAACGCGCTCAAAAATGAGGCTCTGCGCATGTGCGATGTGTGTGTGTTCTGAGCATGCGCGTTGTGTGAGGTTCTGCGCATGCGCATGACAATTTCACCCATTTAAATTCACATAACTTCTATGTAAACCAGTCACACAAATTTATATAATATAATCTTGATTGTTTTATATCTTTTTATATCTTTGATTATTTAAACAATGTTAGTAAGTAATACTAATTACATTCAATAAAGTAGATAATTTATTAAATGATGTATATAATCTTTCATTTTAATGCATAAATATAAAAAAAATGAGTTTTTAAATAAAATCAAGTAGATTTAAATGTATAAAACTTACTTATGCCATGAATCATTTCTGTGAGTGTGGTATATGAGGTGGAACAACATTTTGTACATGGGGTCCTTACATCCAACAACAGCAAAAATATAAAAAGAAACAGCAAACAAGGATCTAAGGTATAAACTAAGATATACGCTAAACGAACGTCAAACTGTACGCTAAAAGATCTAAGATAAATACCAGTCACTGATAGTGCCAAACAATACACCAAATATCAGCAGGATGAACATGAGTCGTTGTGGGTGGATGAGTAGGAATGAATGAATACAGCAGCATGAATAATCAGCAACATGAGATCAGCAGCATGGACAATCAGCAGAACATATCAACATTCAATCAAAGTTGTATTACAGTGATTTTTTTATTTTCACAGTGATAATCCTGATTAGGGATTCATGAGTCCAAAAGGTTCAGGGTAGAAGCTGTTCCTCAGTCTAGTGGTTCTGCACTTAATGATCCTCAATCTCCTGCCTGGGAGGTGAAATATATTTCTATCAGTATTACACCTATTAATTACACCTATTATATTCTAAGATTGTGTTTACTTAATTTCTGCCTTATAATGTGAAACGTGATCTAAGGCGGAACCTTTTACTCCCGGGCTTTGTTTTCACTAGGGAACAGTTACACGCTTGCACAAAACAAACAGACCCAACACTTGAAGTTTACATATGAAGCTGGTAGCTTATTGTCTGAGAGGCAGATCACGTCACAGAGTAGGGAGGTCCCAAAGAAGTTCCAGGGCGTTTCCAAGGCGGTCTGGTCCCAGGATTGGTCCCACGAGGCGATGACGTCATCTGGGGGTATAAAAACCGTGGTCCGCCTTCGAAGGTTCGTGTGTTGGAACTTGTGATCGGTGAGAGGTCTGTTTGCAGCTGCAAGGTTTATGCTTTATGTACAATAAACCTGCAAATAACTTGCACATTCGTTTCAGAGCCTTCCTTCAACCTTTGAACACGTAACAGAGGAGCAGGGCAAAAAGTGTGTGCTGGGTGAGTGTGGTACTTCATGATGCAGTTGGCCCTCGTCCTGCATCTGGAGGTGTAGATGTCTGTGATGGTGGGGAGGCTGACTCCAACAGACGTCCGCGCAGCCTTCACCACTCTCTGCAAAGCTTTTCTTTCTGCAACTGTGCAGCCACCATGCCACACGTTGATGCTGGAGCACAGGATGCCCTTCATTGCACATCTGTAGAAGGAGGTGAGGACTGAGCTTCCCAGACCAGCTCGTCTTAGCTGCCTGAGGAAGTAGAGTCTCTGATTAGCTTTCTTGATCAGGTTGTTAGTGTTGATTCCCCAGCTGAGGTTGTCATTCAGGTGCACATCCAAGTACCGTACTTTTCGGCGTTTAACACGCTTCTGTGTATAACCCGCTTTGTCCAATTATTGTCAATAAATTGGAAAAATCCATAAATAACACGCTTCACCCTATAAGACGCATCTATTATGCGTCACCGCTATGCGACGCGTCAGCGCCTCATTTGCCCTGCTGAAAATGGCGGCAAAAGAAGCGAGCCAGCATGGAAGGACTTTACAAGATAACATGGTAAAAACTATTATTTCTTTGCTGAGAAAAAATATATTTCTTAGCTGACATTATACCATACCATACCATTTTATTTATTATAGCACAAGGGTTCCTGAGCTTAACCGTTCCTTAATCAATTCACGAAATGGTCAAATCTGCTAAATTTAAATTGTTTCGGTTTGACGTCTTCCAAATGGTCGAGTGCGCTACTATAAAATAAAATATAAAAAATTTAATTTGATCTCAAATGTCTTATACAGGTCAACAGTTTGTAAATGAAACCCCATATAATTACACTCTGTAAGCAGAAAAAATATCCACCGAGTGGTTTATGATTTATAACAATATAAACGGAAATAAAACCGAAGCTACAAGACGATTCCGTCTCTAAAAAACGAATACAAATTTGAATTTTATATCAAATGTCTCATACAGGGCAACAGTTTGTACATTAAACCCCATATAATTACACTCTGAAAGCCTAAAAAATATCTGTCGAGTGGTTTAAGAGCTGTTTATCTAAACAGTAAGTTTGTGGTAGCTATACTGCTAACAACAAAGCTAAAAGAGCAATTTGTTTTAGCTCTAAATATCTTCTGCAGCTAACAGTTTGTAAATGACCACCAAATAATTACGCTCTGTAAGTTTCAAGAAAATCTGCGGTGTGGTTTATGAGTTATCTTGCAAAAAAAAAACAGCTAACAACTGTTGGCGTTGATTCTTATTCGCCCCGAATTCGTTATTTTGGTTTCACTTTGGATCAAAAAGGAGAGATACACTTAAACACGACAGACGCTCACTTAAAGTTCCAAACCAGTTTAATTAATCATAAGTTTAAAAGTCACAGAATACATTTGTTATATTTTATAAGCTATATATATATATATGATCTCATATGAGAAGACAGAGAGAGAAAGAAAGAAAGATAGAGAACAAAGAGAACATGAATGCGCATTCAATAGAGACAGCATACAACCTGATGGGTTGGTCCCTTGTGGCCTGCTTCTGCGTTGTCTGTTGGAGGGAAACTTATATTTTTATACTCTTCTGTGGGGCGTTTTCTGCTCTCAACCAATAAGAGAAGTTTTGCTTTGTTTTCTTGTAGGGTGTTTCCTGCCTTAACCAATAAGAGCAGTTTTGCTTTGTTTTCTTGTCCTACCCCACTGCCAGAAAGCTCCTGTTCTGGTTTACCCAGGCCTCAGGGGGTTTCAGCTTACTCTGGTTTCCAAAACTAAATATACAACAATGCTGAGCACCCACAAATCACAAACACACTAGTAGACCACCAAGTGACCAATCAGTGCAACTGGACACCAAACCACACCAAAGACACACATAGATTAGGGCTTGTTCTGACACTCCCTGACTAAGCAAACATGCAGAACCAGAGAGTGGCTTTCAGTGGACTTCTCCCAGTCATATATTCTACAAAGTCGTAAAACTGACAAAGAGGCATCAGGTCTCCTCATCATGCTCCAAGCCTGCAGGACAGGCACAAACTGATCATTCTTTAAGAACTTCACCAGAACAGATTTTATAAGAGAGAGACTGGTCATTTTAACACTGTTTGAAAACCCCTCTTGGAGAATAAAAACACGAGGACAAAAACACATTTTTATTTCATAACAAACCCCCTTTGGACCTCAATTCCTGAGGTCCATCCCAAAAGAAATAAAATCACACACCTAATAACGTAGCTAAACGCATATATACACAATATTCAATCAGTTTTTTCAAAATCCTCCAAGTTATAGTTTTTTAACAAAAGCAGTTGTCGCATCACTTCAAGATCCCTTTTTCCAGGGTGGACGTGATAAGTCTAACCGTCAAAGACCTTAAACAATGCACGTAGCAGCACCCGCAAGTTATAAGTATGCCTAAGAAAATAGCCAATGATACCATTATAGATACAAACACCTGTTTTCAGGGACCGGAGATCTTTTATCAGCCAATCGTCCAGTGGGTCGTCCAGACCCGAATGAATTCATTAATATGCAAATTGTAGAATATAAGGAAATATATGCAAACTATGAACGATAATAATAGTAAGCGCTTAGGATATTGCAGAATTATGAACCTTAAGTTCCCAAGTTCCTCCTCCAGCAGCAAGGCAGTTGTCTCCCTTGAACACACAAAAATAGAGAAAGAACACAAGATTTATATCACCATCACAGAAACATTAATTTACTTTTTGAATGTGCCACACATACTCAGGGGCATTCCCCTGGGTTGCTCGGGAATGTCCTCCTATGTCCCCGAGTTTTCTTCGTGTTATGTGAAACTCTAATATGTAATGTTTTTATCGTTCTAGGTGTCTGTTCTATGTGTGCATGTTCCAGCATCGAGTGGCCCCATAAAACAGAGTCCTTCTGGGCCTCGCACGCAACTTTACTCGACTACTTTGGGTCTATCAAGGCATGAGAGTTCGAATGCGACCTCTTCTTGTTGTCCAGCCCAATCCTTTAGCTCCTTCCTGGTTCACGGGCTGGAGCACACTGAACCGTGTGGATCCCCTGGCATTGACACGCACTGCCTGTGGTGTGCGTTCAGCGACCCCACACGGGTCCTTACTGACCAGGGCTGTCTGGTCTTGCCTCCCCTGGACTCCGTTGAGAAAACCCCCTCAGCTGGAGCATTTCCAGGAACCACCTATCATAAACAGAATGTGCCACAGCAAACAACACCCAATCAATTATAAATCAGTAGTACAAAGAATGAATCATGCATGTTAGTTGGTTTGGAAGAGGCTTAATCTTCATTAGGGTTAATTATGAGTAGTTTTAAGGCGGTTCATACTTACAAAAAATACTGTACCTTTTCACTCAGCTTATAGCAGAAATTACACACATAACAATAACATCACAAGCGGCGGCAGAGCATAATTAAAAAAAATAACATAGCAAGCGGCGGCAGAGCATAATTCACAAAACATTGTACACCTGTGGTTCTATACACCTTCTTCCTGAGTCAATAAGTCACATGTCGTCTAGTCAAGTCAATTGCTATAAATCTACAGAACCATCATATTTCTAAACATCCTCTGATCAGGTCCACTTCAGGTTTGAGTGGTTTGAGCCTGCAGGCCAGGAAACATTTCCAAGGGGCGTCCCCTCCTGCTTCACACACATTTCACAGAGGAAAAAAACAGTGTTGTTAATTGCTCATTTGAAATATGCTTGCATCAATACTCCTTCCTCCATGACATGATTAAAAAACGTTCAAGACCGATGCCGCCTCAATATCAACGCAAGTGAACTTTGTTTATAACGCCAATTTATCAGTTATCCTTATTATTCTTTGTATACTAAAATGTATTTACCATCTTTTAGTTAATTAGTTATTTCTAGGAACATTTGTCAACCTTGTTGTTTCTAGGAAACATTTACAATCTAGTTATTTCTAATTAGTTATTTCTAGGGACCAATTCCAACCTCTCTATTTTTAGAAACATCTGTCAGCCCCTTAACCCCCTTTTGAAACAAAACTCTACCTTGTTTCAATTATGCCAAAGTTATTTGGTTAATAAATTGGAAATTGTGTCTAAATTTACCATCCTTTAACCTTAGCACTAGTGTCAGATGTTTCCTAAACCTCAGCCTATTGCCACCACTAATTTGGTTTTCACAACCATATAGCTAACTGTAATCTACGATATCATCTCATTTTCTTTAAAATTATAATCATTTACCAAAATGTACCCCTTGTGACACATCAGAATCCCAACATGCACTCTGCCAAGGATAACTGTAAAAACAGAAATATAAAAGTTAACTCGTTTTAGGGTCAGGAGCTGGGATCATTTCCCTTGCTTCCCTTAAGCTTCACCACAGAGTTACAGGAACCAGAAAAAGCAAGTCGTCAGATCCACCTGAGTACAGTATAACTGAGAATCATGAGGCCCGCGCTAGCAGGCCCTAAATGTCGCCTATGTGTTTCATTAAAAAATTTATCATAGCAACTGTAGTTTTGATCCCGGCTACTAAGATCAACGACAGATCCTCACAGATCAATATGGGGTGCGGCCTTTGCTGGTATGAGTGACTTCAGGACCATTTGTTCTCTTGTCTGTTTGGAGAACGTGTTCAGCTTTCTCTTGTTCCAGCCCCCAGTGAGACGTTCACTGGGTTCTGATTCTCGTCCGGACCCCCCAAATCCGGACCGTATATCCTGGCCATTTGTGTCTGATGACCATGTTTTGACAGTTCTTTGAGAAAGTCTTTGCCTCTGCTCGGCTGAAAGTTTTTGTGGACAGTCTTTTGTTCTTTTGGTGCCTTTGTTGTTTTCAGTCGTTCCTTGCGTAAGCCCCTCAAAAGTTCTTGAGCAAGGTTGCATATGAGTCCAGCCATGTTGTTGTTGTTCTCAGTGAAGTCACAGTGAGTCAGTTTCTGGACACACCTTCATATTAAATCTGATCCGATCTGATCAATAACCACAGTAGCTGAGATTCAAAAGTCAGATGCTGCATGTGTTTTGACAGAGGCCTACCTTAATGCATATTTACCATTATGTGTTCTGTATAGATGAGGTGGGATTCATAAGACTCACTCTTGCCGTTCCATCAACACTGTTCAATGAGGCTATTTAAAAAATTAAAAAATCATTAACAGACCAGGATCAAATTAATTTTCTGTTAACAAGCTCTATTATGGATCCTTCGACGGAGGCATCTTTTAATCTGATCTGCACAACAGATCCAAAACATTAGTTTACCTAAAAGTGAAATAATCAATTTACCCTGAAACCAAAAAATACTGTAGCCTACTTTTATTTCAGAAAATATAATTTACTATTTCCTAAGACCCCCTTGCTAGTATACAGTCTATGATAATTAGCCAATTCCTTGAGCCTTCTAAGATCTGCCTTCTTGTTGGATTTATTTATGTATCGTGTATATTTTCATGCCCTCCTAAATTGTCAATTTGAAATTATTAAGCTCAGTGGCTCATTTATTCAAAGAAAAAATATGAGCTCGTTCATTTTGGCCTGTTGTTCCAGGTATCCAGGGGTGTCAAACTCATTTTGATCTGGGGGCCGCATACAGCTTAATCTGATCTCAAGGGGGTCAGACCAGAATACTCATTCTAAAGGTCCACTTTTTGTCTTTGTATTAGTGCAAAGAATAAATACATTATATAGATATTAACATTAAATTAATTGTCCTTTCACATTTTTACTCAGTTTAACATTTAAGTGCATTACATATTAAAAAACTGATCAGTGATTGCACGTTTTAAAACATTTATTCAACAAACTGTTTTATTAAATACCCTGATGCATGCTCAATAATCCAGGTAGAGAAATCTAAAGAAGCTAAATCTGGGCTTCTGGACATACAAAAAAACAGTTCTATTAAAACCCTTTCCTGCATGTTAAAAGTGCATCAAAATTTAGAAATGAATGAATTTTAAATCCATTTTCCACATCTAGGAAGCAACTGTGAACCCATAAATTGAGCTTCGAGCGTAGCTGTTTTATTACTGCAGATTTTTAAGAAAATAGCGTTTATTTTTTTTAAATAATTCAGATTCATCTGCGGGCCGACTAAAGCCCCCTGCCGGGTCTTTGTCACCCCTTAGTCGATTTTTAAAGTCCAACTCTCCACTTATTATAAATTGAGATTCAATTTATGTCCTCAATAGATTAAAATTAAAGATGTATTTATTTAAGACCTGTCTGTGAGGGCTACTCCCTCCTTAGCACTTTGA
>JBBPBX010035201.1:0-16074 GCA_038048925.1 Garcialebias charrua
CCCCCTCCTTCCCCGTCTGTGTGAAAATTTATGCTGTATTTACTTACAAGAAAAGTACTGTGCTAACAGAGAGGCGGTACTGATGAAACATACATAAATAAAATAAAAATAAACATAAATATGGCACGAGAACTAAAGTTGATGTTGAGAAGTAGATTTTTATTTAAATAATTTTACAAACCATGAAATTTGATTGAATTGCTTGAAGAATTCTCGGTGGATCTGTGAACACACATATACAAATTATTACTTTCTTACTTCAGCATTCCATTTAAAACGTGACTGAGAGAGGATTGATTGCAAACATTTCCCATTGTATTTTTCCTGATATTAAGAAAAATTATGAAGGGTTACATAATCATCTCTGATGTACAGGACCTAAAAACTTATGGTTAAATATAAAATAAATATTTAAATACTTTTTTTAAATCATGAATGTAGCAGAATGCTACATAAAGACTTTAGTATTCGATCAATCTTGTTTATAAAATTCTAATCCAAATACTTTAGGTTTTAAAGGCTTAACAACGTTAAATTAGGACGTTTTAACAGTAGGCCTGGCGCCCACACCAGCGGTCCGATTTAATAAAATTTTAGCGAGAAAGACTCCAAATTGTTTCGCTGAACCAAGCGGACAGATCCGTTTTTATCATGAAAATCTAACGGCGAAAGATCCGATTTTAACTCATCCAAAAATTACGTTTTTTTATCGGAAATGAAAAGCTAAGCTAATGCTAACAGAGAGACAGCCGAAGCTTCGCTCGTCCGTCTGAATCCGTAAATAGATAGTTGTACTGTGAAACCGAACGTGTCTAAATTGTGTTTTCTCTGCAAAAAGAAACTGAGAATTCGCTTACCAATTTTTATCGAAATAGTTCTGTCGAGAAAGCTGAATGATGACGAGGCAAGAATTCAGGAGGCCTTGTTGTCATGAGAACTTTGATACAGTGTTGCCAGATCTCGCGACAGAAGCAAGCGACCAGCCCAAAACAAGCCCAAAACGAGCCCAACTGGCAACCCACCCCATTGTGTAAAACTAAGACCGTTTTTAACCAGTATAAACATACATTTGTTATGGCGTTGCATACAAACGGAAGAAAAAATTATGCTAAACACTTTGAAAAACGTAGCCACTCTAAAACATAAAGATACATTTTGCATATTTATACAGATTAACCCCATTAAACCTCTGGGACTCATTTGAGATCTGAATTTTAAATGAAGAGTGATGACAACACTTGACAATAACAACAATAGACATTCATGAAAGCTGCGTACAACTTAGTAAAAATAAACTAAAAAATTGAACAGCTAACCATGCTAAGTATGCGCCCTTTTCTCCCATTTTTTAATTATATTATTTCCCCATATTTCCCCACTTATTGGAGCTAATTTTAGCGTGGTCTTGTCACTAGACGAAGAATAGAGTGAAATGAATAACAAGCCCAAATAAGCGACTTTACGTTCATAGTAAGCCCAGTAACCACAATAAGCGACTACAGAAAACAAAGAGCCCAGAGTAGCTTATGATGAGCGGTCTTGGCAACTATGCTCAGTCACCTGTGATTATCTGAGGGGAACAGACAAGTAACATTCATGAAACAAAAACAGTTTTATCTTGGTCATCCAGAGAGGTTCAGTTCATGTTTTCAGATTCTGAGTAGGGTCTGTTACTGCGAGGTGAAGTGAAGTTGAGAGGAACTGGATGTTTTTATAGCAGTCGCATAGGATGTTGATAAAACACGGAATATATTTGGATTTTAATGCAGAATAAATGGGAAGTAGAGAAAATATTACCGGTATACTGCATTGAATTACAATTATTGACTATTTAAACTTTTATAATAAGCTTGTTAATTTAAATTAACAACCATAATCAGATCAAAATTAAGTTTAGGCATTTTAGGATAACAAGTCTTAGAAAAATTTAGCAGAAATTTATTTTTAGACTTGCCAGTAAATTCTGTCTTTTAAAAGTTTAACTAAATTGATAAAATCTAAAAAAAGCTAAGTCTGGTCCTCTGGACATTCAAAAAATAAAACAAAATAAAGCAAAAAAAAAATGTAGAAACGTTTCGTCTTTCGTCCGAAAGACTTCCTCAGTCTGAGTTGCTGTGTAACACAGCTTTTTTTAGATTTTTCTACCTGGATTATTGAGCATGCATCAGAGTAAATTGATAAAACTTTGACACTTATAAAGAATAAAAAAAATATATATATATTCTTGTCAAATAGATTTTTGACTAGATTGTAAGTTGAAACGCTCAGTTTAAATTCATCATTTTTAAACGATTTTTGCATACATTGAAAATGTTTTATCAATTTTAAAGAGCTGTTACACAGTTAAGTAGATCATAAGTGCTGTTTCCTTTTAAGAGTTATATAATGTGACTGAAATGATTAATAATAAAAATGCTTTATTAGGAGTAACTTTTCAGCAAGTAGGTTAAATGCGCACAAGAATCCAGCCAGCTCGCCAGTAATAAAAGACACATTTCACTGTTAAAACCTAATTTTGATATTGATTTGCATAAATTATGACCATTAATGGCAAAAAGAGGTCTGGTATATTTGAACGGGAATTAGAATAACATATCATTTGACCATACAATGCATAATCTTTGACAGCAGTAAGAAGGGTTGTTTTTATTCAAACAGATTGGGGCTGTGTATACAGTAATAATAATATGGAAGATTAAAACGGAGCCCATGCTTTAACTTTTGATAAGTAAACCACTGAAAAGTGGTAAAATTTCTAGTTTCAGGTTAAATTGACAATTTTACTCATACGTAAATTAATGATTTTAGATCTATTATGCAGATCAGATTAAAAGGATGCCTCTGTTGAAAATTCACTTTTATGTAATGAACATTTTAAATTCCATTGTGCAAACCAGACTTGCAGAGGTGACTCTATCCAAGAAGCAGCCTCACGATGTTTGTGGAGCGGAAAACGTAAGTCCTGGACCTCACGACACTTGCAAAAACACATAGGTAGTAGTACATACAGTACATTAAGATAGGACCATGTCAAACACACATGCAGCGTCTGAATTTTTGAATCACAAACTACTGTGGTTATTGATTGGATTGGATCAGATTTGATATTAAGGGCATGTCCAGAAGCTGGCTCACTGACTTCACCGAGAACACCAAGGCTGGACTCCCAGGCTGCCCTGCTCAAAATAAACATTCGAGGGGCTTAAAGAACTATGGCACTGAACGAGGGCTGTGCACTGGACTTTTCTCTGAACAAAAGACACCACAAAGACTTTCACAAAGAACTGTCAGAACACGGTCATCAAACACAAATGACCAGTATATGCGGTCCGGGTGTGATGGATCGATGATGAACAAAGATCTCACCCAGGAGCAAAGATCTCGCCCAGAAACAAAGATCTCACTGGATGCTGTGACAAGAGGGAGCTGAACAGGTTCTCCAGAAAGACAAAGAGAACAGGTCTTGAAGTCAACCACGCCAACTGTCCAGCTGAAGGTCATGCCCCCCGTATGGATCTGTGAAGATCTGTCAATAATCCTGGTATCGTGTTTCAAAACTGCAGTCTGCTTAATTTTATTTAATGTAACACATTCTCATGATATGGCCTGCTAGAGCAAGGCCACAGAATTTGTAGTTTATATTGTGTGGGTCTGACGACTTATTTTTCCGCTTCCAGTAACTACGTGATGGTACAGAGATACTGATCCCAGCTCATAACCCTGAAACAAAAGTTAATGTTTATATTTTCTTTTGCAGATTAAATTTGTGTCTCCACAAACATTCATGCAAAAGTTTTGTGGAGCTGAAGGAAGGATAGCAATTGTCCTTGAACTGAATGCATTTTGGTTGGTCTGGTTTTCCACAAAGGAATTGATTAAGAGATTTTTAGAACAATTTTTATAGCTTTATGCTTTAAATCTTAGATTGTTATTTATACCATACCACTTTATTTATAGAGCACTTAGGCTGATGCGGGCCTACCAAGGTGCTGTACGATNAGATTAAAACGGAGCCCATGCTTTAACTTTTGATAAGTAAACCACTGACAAGTGGTAAAATTTCTAGTTTCAGGTTAAATTGACAATTTTACTCATACGTAAATTAATGATTTTAGATCTATTATGCAGATCAGATTAAAAGGATGCCTCTGTTGAAAATTCACTTTTATGTAAATGAACATTTTAAAATTCCATTGTGCAAACCAGACTTGCAGAGGTGGCTCTATTCAAGAAGCAGCCTCGCGATGTTTGTGGAAGCAGGAAAACGTAAGTCCTGGACCTCACGACACTTGCAAAAACACATAGGTAGTAGTACATACAGTACATTAAGATAGGACCATGTCAAACACACATGCAGCGTCTGAATTTTTGAATCACAAACTACTGTGGTTATTGATTGGATTGGATCAGATTTGATATTAAGGGCATGTCCAGAAGCTGGCTCACTGACTTCACCGAGAACACCAAGGCTGGACTCCCAGGCTGCCCTGCTCAAAATAAACATTCGAGGGGCTTAAAGAACTATGGCACTGAACGAGGGCTGTGCACTGGACTTTTCTCTGAACAAAAGACACCACAAAGACTTTCACAAAGAACTGTCAGAACACGGTCATCAAACACAAATGACCAGTATATGCGGTCCGGGTGTGATGGATCGATGATGAACAAAGATCTCACCCAGGAGCAAAGATCTCGCCCAGAAACAAAGATCTCACTGGATGCTGTGACAAGAGGGAGCTGAACAGGTTCTCCAGAAAGACAAAGAGAACAGGTCTTGAAGTCAACCACGCCAACTGTCCAGCTGAAGGTCATGCCCCCCGTATGGATCTGTGAAGATCTGTCAATAATCCTGGTATCGTGTTTCAAAACTGCAGTCTGCTTAATTTTATTTAATGTAACACATTCTCATGATATGGCCTGCTAGAGCAAGGCCACAGAATTTGTAGTTTATATTGTGTGGGTCTGACGACTTATTTTTCCGCTTCCAGTAACTCCGTGATGGTACAGAGATACTGATCCCAGCTCATAACCCTGAAACAAAAGTTAATGTTTATATTTTCTTTTGCAGATTAAATTTGTGTCTCCACAAACATTCATGCAAAAGTTTTGTGGAGCTGAAGGAAGGATTGTCCTTGACGGGAATGCATTTTGGTTGGTCTGGTTTTCCACAAAGGAATTGATTAAGAGATTTTTAGAACAATTTTTATAGCTTTATGCTTTAAATCTTAGATTGTTATTTATACCATACCACTTTATTTATAGAGCACTTAGGCTGATGCGGGCCTACCAAGGTGCTGTACGATAGAAACAAGCCAAGCAGACAGTGAAACGAGAGGAAAAACAAAACAAAAACGAAAACAAATTATATAGAAAAAGCAACAGACACTAGCTAATATAGTGAACAGTGTATATTACAGAGAGGCTCAAAACAACTCACATCATGTTAAAGTTTGGAAGAATAAAAGTGGGTTTTTATTATATATATATCACTAATAACATTAATGAAGGCTCATAAAAGGAAACAGCTCATTCATTGATTAGATGATCAGTTATACAAAAAATAACTTTTTAGATTTTTATATTCAACAGCATAGCCATTTAAAGGATCATTTAAGAAGCACGTTGTACTGTAGGATAAATCAGATAAACCTACAAACCACATTTCTTTGGTATATGTCGTTTAATAAACAGGTATTTATTTTTAACAGATCCAAAGAGAAAAAAAGATGGGGGACGCCCTGGAGGTTTGGATCTATTCAACAGGTTGATTTGAAAGGTTAATTTTGAAATGTGGTGGTTCTATATTTTTAAAACACGACTGACCCTGACTATAGACTGGACTTATTTTGAGCACATGAACCACATGTTTTTATTGTAAATTCTATATGTATATATGTATGCATGTCTATATGTATGTCCGTCTATATGTATATATGTATGTGTGTCTATATGTATGTATGTCTGTCTGTACGTATATGTCTGTCTATGTCTGTATGTATGTTTAGACTTTTTCTACAGACTATGAAAAAGGTAAAGTATTTTAGGTGAGTATAAAACGTCTCCGTCTCCTGCTACTCATTTTGATGATCATGCTAATTCAGAATAACTTACTAATTAAAATAACCTCAAATCAGAGTGAGTGATTACTCATTTTCACTGAAGAATGAAATCATTTGTTGTTGTGTTGTTTTTGCCATTAAATACAAATGTTTTAGATAGTAAGAATGGAATTTTATTTTATGTTTAAAGAAACAATTATTATTATAGCCAATTACAGAATTTAGTTTAAGTTAAGTTAAGGAGTTACCCACAGTTTGACCTTCCCCAGACCACAAATGGCTCATGGGATCCGAAGGCCTTAGTTTTATTTGACAAATTGCAAGTTTTTTGGTGTCCAGTTCTCCTCTCAAAAAGACTACAGGTTTCCGGAACTCCTTCAGGGGGAGTTGCCAGTGATGCCAGTGAATCCCGCCTTGACTCGAGGTCCTGCTAGGGACGGCTGAAAACGAGGGTGGACGGGACCCCTACAGGTGGAGGAAAGGACACGTCATCTTCTCGAGAGAGAAAGCAGCAGCTGTTACATCTGAGTGACCGGTGCTCCCCTGAAGGAGAAGTTTGGAACGATCGCTGAGCCAGATTTTGAGATGGTTGTTTGTTAGATGATTGTTGAGACATGTGGCTTGACTACACTATGCCACACACAATTCAGGGTTGCGACCTGCTACTGTGCCCGCAATTCATGCCTGAATAGACTAAACAACAGACAGCTGGACAAGACTGAAGCCATCAAACTGCCTGATGCCCTCCACCCACAAGGCGCACAAAAAGCTCTCCCCAAAGAAAAGAATGAACTTTGACAGAAACCCAAGAAGAAAAAGACTTGAACAAAAAGCTCTCCCCAAAGAAAAAAATGAACTTTGACTAAAACCCAAGAAGGAAAAGACTTGAACAAAAAGCTCTCCCCAAAGAACAAAAATGAACTTTGACAAAAACCCAAGAAGAAAAAGACTCGCACAGAAACTCACAGAAGAAGAAGACTTGAACAAAAGCTCCCCCCAGAAGAAAAAGACTCTTCTCACCCCCCAGAATGAAATGAACTTATTCCACACACAAAGAACCCCCCCTCCCCCCAGATGACATGGATTTGTGCCCAACAATTTCTGCCACGAACAAATCCCCAAGGAACAGCAAGAACGTGTTCTGAAAACGGGGCACTCACTCCCCAGGAAAGACACTGAACTTACCCTCCCACACCAAAAACAAAAAAAAAAAGGGGATGGATGCTGTGAAGAAGAATGGTTGATCTATTTCATTTTTTAAGTTCAAACCGGTTGTTTTTACTTTCCTGGGCAATAGTTGATATCAAAGAAGTTTCAAACTTATTTTATTTTTGTGCCCATAAAGGGCTATTTTGTTGTGTGTTTGAGAATTATTTCCCACATCTTTGAAAGTGTATAAGTTCCATTTAATTGTTTAACACAACAAATTAGATTGGTTCTTTTCTTTTTTGGTTAAAACAAATTAGATTGGTTCTTTGGTTAAAACAAATTAGATTGGTTCTTTGGTTAAAACAAATTAGATTGGTTCTTTTTATTTTAAAACCAATTAAATAGCTTATTTCTTTTATTTGTTTAACACAAATAGATTAGTTCCTTTATATATATATATGTTTCTTCTCAAAAGTTCTATTTCTTTGGAAAAACTTAGTTTTTGTGGGTAAATAGACTAATCCCTGCTAAATATATTATTCCTTTTAAAACTTTTGACATAAGCCATAAAGTGAGACCATACTCATTGCAAAATTCTCCTCAAAATCTTTATTTCTCTCAAACATTGAAATAAGTCATGAAATATGACAATCAACAGAGTTCTCCAAAACTTTATAATCTCTCAAACCATCCTAAAAAGGTGATTCTGCATGTTCAGGGCGTTACTGTGGAGGCACGGGACGGTGGTGTGAGTTTTTGCCTCTAAATTAGAAATTCGGCCTCAGGGGTTGTTTTCCGCACCGCTCACCTGATTGATAATGATCAGTTTATATATGATAAAGAGGATGAAATGATGGAGATGTTCAATATTTATCATCTAAAACTAATTACTCTGACCCAATAATTATAACCCAGCTCACTTATATCAAATATTCTCTGTTCCCTTTAAACACTTATATTTGATAGTACAAACATGTTGTTTACTTTGCTCCTTGATACAGAAAAGACAGTCTCCTAGCCTTGACAATATTTGGATTAGATGTTCTTGTAGGATCAGAACCATGACTTGTTTGTTTTATCTGTAAGACGTCAGAGCTTGTCAAACTCCACCTGCTTCTTGTTTAAATAGCTTGTCATGTCCAGTACAATTTGGAATTGTGCAGGACAATGTATTTGAGACCAAACTAAGTTTCAAAAGACATTAAAAGCCATTCCCCTTTGCAAAGTTTGTTTGTCTGATTTAACACTGTTCTCTTGTTTATCTTTGTGTGGTTTTTATTAAGGTAACAGGGGTTTAAAATCCCCATCAGTGCAGATCTTGTCTGGGCTGAAGTTGGTCCTGTTGTTTAAGTCCATGTCTTGTAGAAGTCGTTTTTTGATGGTTTCTACGGTACTTCAGAAATGGGTATGCAAGTGAAAATAGAAGTCACATCATACAATACAAGGGTTTCTCCTGGGGTTAGCTTCAAATGTTGAACTTTGTTGGCAAAATCCATGGAGTTCTTTATGTGATGAGGTGTGTTTCGAACAAGAGGAGCTAAAATACCAGCCAGATGTTTAGCAATATTGTATGTCACTGAGTTCAGGCTGCTGCTGATGGGTCTGAAAGGTGTATCTTCTTTGTGTAGTTTTGGAAGTCCATGAAGACAGGGAGCGGTTTCCCTCGGGTATAATCTATAATACAACAATCTATTGATTGTTTTCTCCTTTTCAAGTTTTTGCAGGTAATCTGTGACTTTCTTTTTAAAGGTGTTAGTTAGGTCCCTCTTCAGGGGCTCATAGGTGTTCCTGTCGCTCAGTACTGTAGTTATGAATTTGTCCTGGTAATCAGAAGTGTTGAGGACTACTGTGCATCTTCCTTTGTCAACCGGTAAAATGGTAATGCTTTGGTCCTGGCTGAGTGATGTTATACCTTTCCTTTTGTGTGGTGTGAGATTTGAAGGAGGCAGTTTGGCACTTGAGAGGGTTGCTGATATTTTCAATCGGAGTTATTCTGCCTCTGCTTCTGCCAAGTTGTTTCTCCTAATACTCAAATATCTTTACAACACATTCTGTGCCATCATTTACCCAAACATACAGCCCTATAAAGACAAATCAGTTCTTTATCACATTCCTACACCGATGGGAAACACATTGGAGGCAATGACGGGTTAAATGTACAGCCCAAGGACACTTCGACATGTGACTGTCGGTCAGTGTTCCTACACTGACCTTTGGTTATGTGTGGCTGGATTCTTGCTTATAGGGCGAGAAGTTCTGCTATCTGGGAGAGACTATGTGGTCGGGAATCTGGTAAGGATGCCCCATGGATGCCTTTGTTAGAACGTGTTGCAGAAGTCTTTTTTTGTTTTTTTGTTTGCATTGTATTACTGTAACTTTCTGATGGTCCTAATTAACCGTTTCTGAAAGCAGAAAAATTGTACTTTACGTCCAATATAAGCCTATTTATGGGTAGAAACTTGTGACATCAGAAACTGAATTTGATTTGCTCAGAATCTGTTTTTTTTTTTTTCATTGTTCAAAATTAAATCCATAAGTTTGAAAATTAATTTATCTGAATTGAAGCTGAATTTAATGGTTTGAATCTGAATTCATTTCAGTTGAAACTGTATTTTTTTTATTGAAAATTTAGTTGGACTACATACATTTTCAGTTCTATAATCATAATAATATATAAACATTTCAGTTATATACAGTGTTGTGGCTGAGTGATTAGAGCAGTCATCCTCTAATGCAAGAGTTGGGGGTTCAATTCCACCAGCAGTCACATGTCGAAGTGTCCCTGGGCTGTACATTTAACCCGTCATTGCCTCCAATGTGTGTCCCATTGGCAGTGTTGGGAATGTTACTTCAAAAAAGTAATTAATTATAGTTACTAGTTACTTCGCCCAAAAAGTAACTGAGTTAGTAACTGAATTACTCACCTATAAAAGTAATTAGTTACCAGGGAAAGTAACTATTGTTTGTTTGGTTGGTTTAAGTTTAGATATATCTACGAATTTTAAGTAGAAATGCTTACAGCACCTCAACAGAACATGACTGGTTGACATACTATACTTCAAGTTTTTTCTTCATTACAAAATACAGGTTAACAAAATAATATAACAATTGTGTTTTCAGCTCTATGTACACCCTGTACTGTTCAAGTGTTTTCTTAGAAATAAAAGTAAACAGTTAAAATAAGTGCTTTGTAGTGTAAAATAAAATCAAACCCTCACACAACTGGTTCTTCAAGAATTTTCTTAAAAACAAAAGAACCATTTTCACAATATGAAGTACTTTTAAAACAGTACTGAAAAGCTGAATTACCTGAGCAGTTGATGCTTCATCAGATCAGATTACGACGGACGTAGACGCTCCGGGACATAATGTACACTTCACATGCACGTTCTTGCCTTTTACCTCAAGGAGAGTAAAGTAATTTCTGTATTTCCACTTTGAAAACGCCAACTTTCCCTCCAGACTCGCCATTGCTGCCAGACTTCTGTTTCAGCAGCGCGTGACGTGTGTGAGCAGAACAACAAAACCGATTGGCTGACCTCTAACTGACACTCTACCTTAGCCAATCAGCATCATCCTTATTGTTTCGCCCCTCCCTCCCCTCTGCTCCCACGTCTATGCTCCTACCCTCCTTCCCCTCTGCTCCATCCCCCTCCACCCTCCCTCACCAAGGGGAAAAAACGTAAACAAACAGCACGAGAGCCTGCGCGCGGAAGACTGAAAGTAACGTACCCCCATTTAGTGTTTGTAACGTAACGGCGTTGTAACGATAGACATAGTAACTACTTAGATTACCCGTTAATGAAAAAAAGAACTCCGTTTGTAACGCCATTTATTTGTAACTCCGTTATTCCCATCACTGCCCATTGGTGTAGAAATGTGGCAAATAACTGATTGGTCTTTGTAGTGCTGTATGTTTGGGTAAACATACTCACTCTTTGCCCCACTCCCCTTAGGACGGAGGTTGAGGAGCATCAAGTGTAGAACCACTAGACTGAGGAACAGCTTCTACCCTGAGGCTGTTAGACTCATGAATAAATAAAAATAAAATAAAAAATAAACACTGCAAAATATCACATCATGCTGATGCTGATCTGTTTTCTTGTTGCTGTGTTCATCTGTGTTCATCTGTGACCATCTGCTCATACAAACTCATGTTCGTGCTGCTGTTTATTCCCACTATATTAGGCTTAGTGTATTACTAGTTGATGTTTTTCTTAGTTAATTCTAGATGTTATTACTGTTTTTCTCTTGCATTTGTTGTTGGATGTAACTGGGACCCCGTGTACATAATCTCGTTTTCATCACATGTACCACATGCGGTGCAAATGACAATAAAGACTCTCTGACTCTGACTCTCTGAAATGATTGCACAGAATGTTTTGTAAAGATATTAGAGTATTTTGGATTTAATAGAAAATTACAGTCCATAATTCAATTTCATTTTTTAAATTCTGTTTTTTTGTGTCATACATCTGCATCCTTGAGAAAGCCATGGAGTAATCCAATGCAGATTGACACATTTACATTTCACATTAGTGAAAATTCCTTTATAGAAATGTAGACATGGGGTTCAGTCTAAAGTAGAGTGGCGATTTCTGACCTGAGCCTGTGCCCGACAAGACCCAACCTGAAATTTGGTCCGGGTCGTGACAAAATTATGTGCTTGATGGGCGGGCTGGGTTAGTGTTGGTCTTCTGATGCAGTTTTATGAATCATATAGTACAAAGATAACTAAATAAGAATGCACAATATAAAATTGTGTTATCTACTTGTAGAGGAGGAGGCAGTAAGTTATATGTTGAGGATGAAGAAAGAAAATTGAGTGCAGAAGTTAATCAGACTGTGAAAAAAGAGAGTAGCGCTGGAGCATTGCACAACTAATTGCACATATGGACCCACCCACCCTTCGCTCTTATCACACATGTGAGAATTTGCAATTGACCCAAAACAAGTGACATAATGGAGCTGGAAAGTACTAAACAAAAGCTAAAAATGTGAAAACTCACTCTACAAAGCCAGCACAGTGAAACCTGCTCATGTGTGTCAGGTCAGGTGCATGCTCAGGTCAGCACCCTGCGTTAATCTGCGGTGAAGGAAGTTGCATCACCTGAAGCTACAAAAGCCAAAGCGTGCAGCGCGTTCAATTAAATTGCCTTGTTCAATATTTTTCCAAATAATTATTCTCTAAAATAGTTATGTTCATCTGTATAATAGCCTATTTTACAGTTGACTTTTTAGGCTTTTCGTTTTTGTGTTAATATCAATTTGGTGAAACAATAAATATTATATAATGCTTTGTTCGAAATGTGTTTTTAAAACTATCGTGTCAAACTGATTTGCTTACAAAAGCAGTAAGAGCTTAATTTTAAAAAAGGTCTTTTTTTCAGGTTCAGGCATCTAATTACAGTAAATTAGTCAGGTCAAGTTGGGCTGGGAAAAAAATGCCTATAGGCTCGGGTCGGTCCGGGCAGGATTGTTTAGGCCCAAATGAAATTCTAGTCTTAAGTAGGAGGTAATGCAACAGAGTGGATGTAATCCACCATAAAACACCAAAGAAGAAAAATAATTTCCTTTACGGAGTATTTGAGCTGGAGGACTGCACATAAACTTGGCATGAACTCACGTACATGCCACTGCTCCAGCTGTGTCAGGAAGCCTATGAAACTGCCTTTCTGTGTCCCTCCCACCACACAGACGTGGCATGTAAAGGAAAGCCAAGCTAGCTCTTGTCAAGTGCAGGACATGTTGGTGTCCTGCAGCTCCTTGTGCGGGGCAGGAGACAGGAAGGGGACAAAATCTGGAACTGCCTGACCCAAATTGGAATGGTTGACATGTATGATTTAAAACCACTCAGGAATGGCTTGGTCCATATTTGTTCTAATGCTGGATACAGATTGGATTGTTTTTAACCAGCAGTTTGTTGTGTGTCTACATGATGACCTAACATACTCTATTTTTAAAATAATATTAATATATAATAATGTTATAGTAGCCGTGTTTCCATCAAGGTTTCTAGATGCACATTTTGAAGTATCGCAGCAGAAAAGCTTAATGGAAACGGCAAAATCCGAATTTACTTCCTCAAATTCGCCAAAAAGTTTATACGCTCGCTTGAGGTGGTTTTTGGGATCTTCGAAAATGAGCAGATGCGCAAAACGACAGATGGAAACAGATTTGCCGACTCAGTTCTGCCGTAGCGAACATTCACGTCACGTGACGTTCAGCTGTTTCCGCTCCGGACAACATGTAACATCGCTAAAACTAGTTGGCATGACAGAATAAATACAACTTGCCCGATAGCAACACGTACCTGAAATATTCTCTCCATTTTGACGAGATGTGTGGCCGGTTCTGTTTTCAACCGCTACTTCCTGTTTACTGTAGCCATGCGTAACGCTGACGTCTGACGTAATGATGCTGTGCGTGGCCCGGTAGATGCGATTCAAGCCAGTTGATGGAAACACTTCTGCTTCGCATTCATTTGTATTTACATATTTGCGAGATTTAAAAAATTAGCTCAAAATTCGAAATGAAAATGGATGGAAACACGGTTAGTGACAGCTTCTGGCTGACTAGCCAAATATTTATACATTATTCAAAGAATCACCCTGTATTTTAACATATATCCATCCATCCATTATCTTTTATCCGCTTCTTCCATTTTGGGTCAAGGGGGTCGCCGGGCCCATTTCCAGCAATCACAGTGGGGCAGCGCACATCCTGGACAGGTCTCCAGTCCATCACAGGGCCACATAGAGACAAACGAGACAAACAACCATTCACTCTCTCACTCACACCTAGGCACAATTTAGTTACCAATCAGACTAACATGCATGATTTTGGTCTGTGGGAGAAAACTGGAGTACCCGGAGTAAACCCACGTATACACAGAGAGAACATGCAAACTCTACCCAGAAACGCCCGGGATTTGAACCTGGGTAACTTGCTCGCTGAGAGGCAGCAGCTCTACCAGTTTTACTAGCATGATGCCTTGCCTCAGACAAACAAAGTCAAAAACATTTGAGGACATGCATTTATTCATGGTAATTATCTGAATCAGACATGAGATTTGACCAGTTGTCCTCCAGAAGGGACATATTTGAGGCTTGACCTCCTGCTGGAAGTGACATTATCACGTTGTGTCCCTGGGCAAGACACTTTACCCCGAGTTGCTCCTGGTAGGACTGGCTGTCACCTTGTATGGCAGACTACCGCTACCGGTGTATGAATGTGTGTATGAATAGGTGGATGGCTGGTGCTGTAAAGCGCTTTGGGGCCCCTCATAGGGGGCTGGAAGGTGCTATATAAGTAAGCTCCATTTACCATTTACCATGTTGTCAGGCAACCAAAGGCACACTTGCATATTTAGCGCACACAAAAGCATTTTGTTGGTCGCAGACTTCATCGTTGACGTAATCTTCTCCTGTAAACAATTGAAAAAAGATTCAAAATAACAGAAACTTGAATCGTCTTCTCCTGTTTTCTTTCATTTGAACCTTTATTTATACAGGATTAACATGTATAAATAAAGATTGAATGAAATAAATAATTTGAAACAAAATATAAACTGTTAATTATGGTAGAAGACCAGATTTTGTCTTCAATACAAAGACAAACAGGTGTCATAAAGAACGACCAGATAACATCCTGTAATATAGTATTTCAGCTAAAGTGACCCACACATTTAGCCCAATTATTTTGTTCACACTGGAGACATTTGTTTCAAGAGCAGTTAATGTCTTGTGTACCATTCCAGTTCATATCCACGCAGTTCTCATGTCCACCCATGTTGTTTGGTTCTCCTTGGCCCCAATGAGTGTAGGAAAAATCTGATCCATCGGTCCATGTCCAATCACCGTACTGTGAAAGAAGTTTTCAGACATCAGTTGTTTCAATTCATCCTGATTGTTAAAAGATTTACAGAAAAATATTCCCAATAGTTAGAGATATACACAAAATTCTTACTTGTCCCTTCGTGCCTCCAACCCAAGATTTTGTGTCAGTTCCGGAAGCTCTCACAATAAGTCTCCTAATGAAGTAGTACTCTGCTTCGTCGTGGAAGGAAGCCAAATGTCCATCTTGGTCAGTGCAATATCCCTGTGTGGAAAGATGGCAGCATAAATGCATCATCACATCTTCATCGTGATGAGCTAGTTGTACAAGAGGCAAATAGCATGGCAGTAATAACCTATATGTGAAGTATCTGATTGAAACTGGTCTTCATCTGTTTTTATAACTATCAGGTTGGCAAATGATTCAAGATAAAAATTTCACATCAAGGAACATACATCGCCTTAGATTGTCCACAGGGTTCTAATAACACGTTAAATAAAATGCAGTGGGGTCTTACATAAGAAACACCCTGTTTTTCACCATATCATTGTCAAGAACAACATTTTAAGTACAGTAATTGAATATTTATGTTTGTGATCGAGATACATCTAATAAAATGATAACTGAGTGAACAGCCATTCTTGATTTCTGTAGTTCTGCTTCTTATTTGAGGAAAATTCTCTTTTCAAAACTGTAATAAAATTCATTCATTCATTCATTCATTCAACCTTTATTTATACAGGCTAGCCTCGTTGAGTCACGGGGACTCATTTACAAGAGGGACCTGTCTCACTCACACCAAACAACCATCCACTCTCACACTCACACCTAGGGTCAATTTAGAGTCACCAATCAGCCTAACAAGCATGTTTTTTGGTCTGTGGGAGGAAACCGGAGTACCCGGAGGAAACCCACGCATGCACGGGGAGAACATGCAAACTCCACCCAGAAAGGCCCCGGACCGGGATTTGAACCGGCAACCTTCTCGCTGAGAGGCAGCAGCTCTACCAGTTGTGCCACCGTGCTGCCC
>JBBPBX010035201.1:16645-32188 GCA_038048925.1 Garcialebias charrua
AAGTTTGAGGGACTAGAAAGTTCCTTTTGACATATTTTTGTAAAGTTTAAGCTGTATAAAAATTGAACATTCTGTGGCAAAGTCTCCAAAAACTACAAAGTTTACACTGTGATTGTGTAAAATATATATACTGTATATTTTTATATCTTAAAAAGCCAATTCGGACATATAAAGTTCATCTTTGTGTGTCATGTTTAATGATGTTTCCACTCTGAATTTTTTCAGAGACAAACATAACTGGATTTGATTTTGTCTCACTTGTACAAAGTGTTGTTACCAAAAGTCCCGACAAACTACTGCCTATATAGAGTTGCACATAATGTGATTTATATTTTGCCTGGGTTTTTCTGAACTGTGGGAGGAATAGCAAATCAAAAATCAGCCAAACTGAAGAAGAAGTAGCAAATGCTAAAATGTTTGTCAGTGGTTCTACATTTATATCTGCGTCGATTTGACTACCAACAATAAACTTGGTTTAAAGAACATCTTTGTGGAATTTTGTTTAACATACTAAACATTTTGTGGTTTCAGGGATGGCCTAAACCAAAATGTTTGTTGTTCTGAATGTCTGGTGCACTGTTTTTTTTTCTTAAAAAATTAACCAAAAAAATAAAAATAAAAACCACCAACCTGCATCACAAAGTATCTGTGGATGTAAAGAAAAAAAATAGAGTCAGAAACACATTTTAACCTGCTTGTTGTGAGCATGAATGTTAATCATGCATGCAACAAAGGTGAACAGTACCAACAATATATGCTGTATGTAGAGAATGTCATACAAGTGTTTTATAAAAAATAAAAAATAAACTTGGTTTTTTAAAACATTGTTAAAAAGGTCCAATATGTTTGTTTATTTTTTGTTTGTTTGTTTTGTTGTCTGGCATATTATAAATGTATTATATGTTATGTTTATTTTATTTACCGGTACTTAAAGCTGACTTTTTTGTAAACTTACATTTCCTCCGATCCCCAACCCACAAAGGAGCCACATGAAGAGCAATCCTGATGACATCTGTGCAAACATCAGTGTTAATTTACAGTTCGGACAGAAGCTCAGTCAGTCTGCAATATCAATGATTATTAATGGAACATTTTAAATGGACTGTCACAAAAAGTTTTAAATGTACTAATACAGTGAAAACAACAAACTTAGCTTTTGTTGTTTTTAACATTAACTTCATTTTGACACCAAGGCTTTAAAAATAAATATTGTTACTATTATTACACAACATAAATATAATCAGGCCTATAATTACTTTTTTCTTTCAGTACCGCCGGTACTGACAAATGCAAACAGTGAAAGTTTACCTTTGCACACAGTCAGAGTTTACCTTGTTGTGATATTTGGTCCAAGCAGCAGTAGCAGTAGCAACAGAAGCAGTAGCAGTAGCACTTGTTGAAAGAAGTCTGCTTTTGACAAGTGAACAGAGTGCTTTTATACCTTTATGCTGTTGGTGAACCTGTCAGTCAACCAACGGCATTTAATGTGATAAAGATTAATGCTGTAGGGGAAATTTGTTTGTGACCGCCCTTCTTTCTCAGGTTGGGAACTGCTGATGTTTGAATCAGTAATGAAAGTGATCGAGGTGTGTCATGAGGATTGGCCACACTGGAGGCCATTTCTCGTTACGGAACCTCACATTTCCAGTTTGTTTGTCTCTTTACCCAGTAGGTATGTAGCTGATAATATTAAAGTGGAAATACTGGTTTGGTTTTCTTGTAAGAGTTTAACTCTTCTGATAGAGATCTTGAATAGAGCTGGACATTACAAGAGTTTGGCCTGCTTGATCATTCTGTGCTGATTTTCTTGTGTTCACAAACAACAATGCCCTTATGTATTTGTTATTTTAGTCTACTGCAAGAAAAAAAAAAGCTATTCTCTCTTAAAAGTACATAGCATCATACCATACCATACATACCATTTTATGTATAGAGCACTTAAAACAGCAACAAGTTCAACCAAAGTGCTGTACAAACAAACAAACAAACAAAAACCAAAAACAGGCAACACATAGGCAACATACAAAATGAAGTAAAAAGAGAATATAGACATAAAAATGTTGCATATAATAAATATAACAACCAACCTGTGTGAAGCAACAGGTTCAAATTACAGATACTCTCATTATTGAAAGCAACAGAATAGTAATGGGTTTTTAAATGGGATTTAAAAACTGAGGGAGGAGGCCTTTCTGTTGAGCAGAGGTAACTCGTTCCAAAGTCTTGGGCCTGCTACAGAGAAGGCCCGGTCACTTCTGCGCGTCAGATGAGTTTCTGGAACTGTGAGAAGTAACTGGTCCGCTGACCTCAGAGAACATGGTGGGACATATGGCTGTAGCAAATCAGGGCGATGGGGGGTACTGTTCAGCGATTTGTAGACATACAGGAGAATTTTGAACTGGATTCAATGGTAAACTGGTAGCCAGTGCAGTGAGGCCAAGACTGGTGTGGTGTGCTCTATTTTGCCTTTACTCGTTAAAAATTGGGCTGATGCGTTTTGGACCAGTTGTAGTTGTGCAATGGTGGTTTGACTGATACCAAACAGGAGTGAATTGCAGTAATCAAGCCTAGATGTAATAAATGCATGTGTGTCTCCAGGTTATTTTTGGACAATATGGGCTTCAGCTTAGACAGTCGCCTCAGATGGAAAAAACAGGATTTAACAATCGTGTTTTTGAGTAAGGCTTTAACAGAGTACACGAGTAATCGATAGATCGAGTCCTAGGACTTCTATCGAGATTTTTAATTTCACATTGAGTACTCGTAGTGACGTCATCACGTCGCAGTTACACCACAGATAATGAATCAACTTCCTATTTGGAGCACGTTGAGAACCGGTGTTACACCAAATTCTGTGACCATGTATTGTACGTGGGTAAAACCCAACCAAGCCACTTCAAGCTCAGCAACAGGAAACAATCAAACTTTAATAACACACAAGAGGCAGGTCTATACAGGTAGTCCCCGACTTACGAGCGCTCTTACTTACGAGGTCCCGGACTTACGAGCATGCATCTCATTAAAAAAATAATAATAATAATAATAATATTTTTACTTTTTATTTTTTATAAATGAATACATGTACAGTACTGGACAGTCACCAAGCACTTAGCCTATCCTAACACAGTTTTTAAAGATGAAGGAATAAGTTGAATTGTCTCCCTTTCACATAAAGGGAGCAAGCTCCCTATGGAGCCTGCAGGGAGGAGGGAGACAATTCAACTGACTCCTTCATCTTTAAAAACTGTGTTAGGATAGGCTAAGTGCTTGGTGACTGTACAGTACTGTACATTTATCTATTTATAAATAAAAAACAATAAAAAATAAAAATACTGTATATACTGTATATTTTTAATAAATAGATAAATGTACAGTACTGTACAGTCACCAAGCACTTAGCCTATCCTAACACAGTTTTTAAAGATGAAGGAGTCAGTTGAATTGTCTCCCTCCTCCCTGCAGGCTCCATAGGGAGCTTGCTCCCTTTATGTGAAAGGGAGACAATTCAACTTATTCCTTCATCTTTAAAAACTGTGTTAGGATAGGCTAAGTGCTTGGTGACTGTCCAGTACTGTACATGTATTCATTTATAAAAAATAAAAAAAAAGTAAAAAAAAAAAAAAAAATTTTTTTTTTTTTTTACTATGTGATCCTACTTACGAATTTTTGACTTACGAGCGCCCCCTAGTGACGGAACTCGCTCGTAAGTCGGGGACTACCTGTATCACAGACATCTATCTCACTCATGGTGTGGCCAAAACACTAACATACCGCTAAGTATTATGGGAAAGACATAAAACATCCACTCCCCAACTTCCTGTTTTGAGCTCTGTAACGTCCGCGGGAACTCAATAACCACACCGTGCCACTTCGATGCACCAAACTTTACTGAGCCCAAAACCCCCCACACACACACATTTACCCATGCCGTAAAGCATCTCTTAAAGGCACAGTAACATGTCGTAACAAACAGAGCACACCATTACAGACCCAACAAACACACTGAACACTGTGGTTTCTGAACACAACATTTTCCCCCCTTCACCCCCCTTGAAAACATAACACTTTGCAAAGAATAACAGATTAATATGGACTCAATAAAACACAGATTAACAGATCTTCAGTAACACAATCACCCTGTCACATAGTCCCCAAGCCAGACAGGCGGGGCCCTCAGTCTCTGGGGCCATGCTGGCTGCTGAGTGGAGTCGGGCAAAGCTGGTGGAGTATCCCCCACCCGAAAAGTCATTGGCCTAGGCTGCCAGCCCAGTGCCGTTGCTGGGGTCAGCGGTGAAACAGATGCTGGTGGGGCGATGACCCTGTGCAGACGATTTGCGTGCCAACGACTCCCATTCTCCAGTCTGTATGTGGCCGGCCCCAATTGCTTAACCACCCGCAGTGGCTCTGACCAGAATGATTTCAGTTTATTTCTCCGATGACACCGTTTGATCCTGACCCAATCCCCTGCAGCCAGTGAGGGGGTCTGCACTCGGTGCGTGGCATCAAACCAATCCCCTGCAGCCAGTGAGGGGGTCTGCACTCGGTGCGTTGCATCAAACCTCTCTTTCCTCCGGGCCTGCGAACCCTTCACCTGAGCTCTGGCTTTCTGGAGCTCTGGGCTCCCACGTGCAGGAGCTGGCTCAGCTCTCAGACAGTCCAGGGGTTGCTTCAGTTCGCGCCCGATCATCAGCATCGCCGGTGAAACTCCTGTGGTGGGATGCTTGGATGCCCGGATGGTCAAGAGGGTTTGGTTGAGAGCGTCGCTGAAGGTTCTCCCCTCCTCCAGACAGGCTCTGAGTCCATTTTTGAGAGTTTCATTGAGTCGTTCCACACCACCATTGCTCTCTGGGTGATAAACTGCTGTCCTGATGTGCCTGATGGAGCGTAGTGTGAGGAACTCTGTGAACTCTGCTGAGGTGAACTGGGCCCCATTATCTGTTGTAACAACACTGGGAAGGCCCCAGCGTCCAAACAGGTTGTCCAGGCAGTCTATGATGGTGCGTGCAGTGATGGAGCTCAGTTGACAAACCTCAGGCCACTTCGAGTGAAGATCATGAACAACCAGCAGGTAGCGAGCGTGAGCAGGTGCCCCCTGAAGTTCCCCACAGATGTCGACCTGAATATGTTCCCAAGGTGAAAGTGGCCAAGGGGTCGGGGTGAGAGGGGCTGTGGCAGGCTCACTCACAGCAAAGCCCAGGGCGAGGAACAAATCTAGGCCCATAATGTTAGCTCCCTTCCGGGTGATGCAGAACTTGGCGTCAGGCGTAAATTGCTGATCATACTGGACAGGGAGGCGGACCACGCCCAGAGTGTCGATGGGAGAGTGACCGTAGCCCAACAGGGTTGTAGTGGCTGCTTCCAGGGGTGTACGGCTGAAGAAACGATCATACGTGCTTTTATTCAAAATTGACACTTTGGCCCCTGTGTCCACAAGGAGCGAGACGTGAGCTGCGCCCACACGACATGTGCAGAGCTTGAACGACGGCTGCAGAGTCTGTACAGTGTTAATGGGAACCACAGTAGTATCCTGGCGAGCAGAAGAGCGGCAGCAGCGTGCAAAATGATTCAGTTTATCGCATTTATGACAAAGTTTTCCATGGGCAGGACATGATTGGTCTCTAGTTGCATGGTTAGAGGAGCCACAGTTACCACAGCTCCTGGCCCCCCTCCTGCTGGGCCCCCTGTCCACTCTCTGCACATCCCAGCTGCCACTCGGCCAGTCAGCCCCCTCCACAGCCTCTGTGTGATAAACGGCCGATGTTGATGACGTCACCGGTTCGTGCGCCGCGCGGGAGAATTTTCGCGCCTCTGTTAGTGCTGTTTCAAGCTGCTTTCCAATAACCAGAGCGCCCGCCAGCGTCGTGGAGTCTGGTTCTAGCAAAAGTCTCTCCCTCAGTTGGTCACACGACGTCTTTTCTATCAGCTGATCAACTATAAGTCCATCTTCCAGCGCCCCAAACTCACAGAGTCTAGCCAGCTCTCGTAGTGCTGAGACGTAGTTGGCGACAGACTCACCCGGCCGCTGCTTCCTCTGACGAAACTCGAAGCGGTTCATCCGCCGGCTCCGCCCGGAGCTGAAATGAGTCCTCAGTGCAGCTGTAGCCGTGGCGTATTTATTGTCCACTAACGTGAACGTTGCAAAGATTCTCTGACCCTCCTGGCCCAGACAATGGCGGAGGAGCGCGCACTTCCTCGCTTCCGCCAGTTCAGTGTGTCCCAAAGCCAGCAAGTAGTCCTCGAACGCCGTCAGCCATCTGTCCCACGGGACGGCTGGGTCGCCGGGGACAGGGAGGAAAGGTGGCGGTGGTGGTAAGGCGAGTCCGGACATCCTCGTCTTCCAAAATGTAACGTCCGCAGGAACTCAATAACCACACCGTGTCACTTCGATGCACCAAACTTTACTGAGCCCAAAACCCCCCCCACACACACATTTACCCATGCCGTAAAGCATCTCTTAAAGGCACAGTAACATGTCGTAACAAACAGAGCACACCATTACAGACCCAACAAACACACTGAACACTGTGGTTTCTGAACACAACAAGCTCGTTTCTGTGACCACCGTAGATTGTGACATCAGGGGCGGTGTTGCATTACAGGTCACATATGGTGTAACACCGGGTCCAACCGCCCCACTGTTTTTAAGTTCCGTTTTTGACGTGCCACATGTTTCATTAACTTTTGCAGCTTAATAATAATAACTACTAGTTTTGTTTTTTCCTGTGACTTATCTAAAGTATGATAAATGATAGTAGCATAATATATGCTCCCAATATTTTGTTGGAATTTTTTTGTAAATAATGACGTTTTTATGCATTTTTGTTTATTTATTTATTTATTTATTTTGCCCCTCCCTGGGCTGCCACCTTACCGTGGTGGAGGGGTTTGAGTGCCCCAATGATCCTAGGAGCTATGCTGTCAGGGGAATCCTGCCCCTAGTAGGGTCACCCAAGACAAACAGGTCCTAGGTGAGGGACCAGACAAAGCGCAGCCCAAAGACCCCTTATGATGAGTCAAATCACTGGAAACAATGTTCCCTCGCCCGGACGTGGGTCACCGGGGCCCCACTCTGGAGCCAGGCCCGGAGGTGGGGCACATTGGCGAGCGCCTGGTGGCCGGGCTTTTACCCATGGAGCCCGGCCGGGCACAGCCCGAAGAGGAGACGTGGGTCCCCCTTCCCATGGGCTCACCACCTGTGGGAGGGGCCAAAGGGGTCGGGTGCAATGTGGATGGGTGGTGGCCGAGGGCGGGGACCCTGGCGGTCTGATCCTCGGCTACAGAAGCTGGCCATTGGGACATGGAATGTCACCTCTCTGGTGGGGAAGGAGCCTGAGCTAGTGTGTGAGGTTGAGAGGTTCCGGCTAGAAATAGTCGGACTCACCTCAACGCATGGCTCTGGCTCTGGAACCAGTTTCCTTGAGAGGGGTTGGACACTCTTCCACTCTGGAGTTGCCCCTGGTGAGAGGCGCCGAGCAGGAGTGGGCATACTTGTTGCCCCCCATCTTGGTGCCTGTACGTTGGGGTTCACCCCGGTGAACGAGAGGGTAGCCTCCCTTCGCCTACGTGTGGGGGGATGGGCTCTGACTGTTGTTTGTGCCTATGCGCCAAACGGCAGCTCAGATTACCCACCCTTTTTGGAGTCCTTGGAGGGGTATTGGAGAGTGCGCCTCCTGGGGACTCCCTTGTTCTACTGGGGGACTTCAACGCTCACGTGGGCAATGACAGTGAGACCTGGAGGGGTGTGGTTGGGAGGAACGGCCACCCTGATCTGAACCCGAGTGGTGTTCTGTTATTGGACTTCTGTGCTTGTCATGGATTGTCCATAACGAACACCATGTTCAAGCATAAGGGTGTCCATATGTGCTCTTGGCACCAGGACACCCTAGGTCTCAGTTCGATGATCGACTTTGTTGTCGTCTCATCTGATCTGTGGCCGCATGTCTTGGACACTCGGGTGAAGAGAGGGGCGGAGCTGTCAACTGACCACTACCTGGTGGTGAGTTGGCTCCGATGGTAGGGGAGGATGCCGGTCAGACCTGGCAGACCCAAACGTACTGTGAGGGTCTGCTAGGAACATCTGGCAGAGTCTCCCATAAGACGGAGCTTTAACTCCCACCTCCGGGAGAGCTTTGAACACATTCCGAGGGAGTCGGGGGACATTGAGTCCGAGTGGGCCATGTTCCGCGCCTCTATTGTTGAGGCAGCTTATCGGAGCTGTGGCCGCAAGATTGTTGGTGCCTGTTGTGGTGGCAACCCTCGAACCCGGTGGTGGACACCGGTGAGGGATGCTGTCAGGCTGAAGAAGGAGTCCTATTGGGCCTTTTTGGCCTGTGGGACCCCGGAAGCAGCTGATAGGTACCGGCAGTCCAAACGGCATGCAGCTCGGGTGGTTGCTGAGGCAAAAACTCGGGCGTGGGAGGAGTTCGGAGAGGCCATGGAGAATGACTTCCGTACGGCTTCGAGGCGATTCTGGTCCACCATCCGGCATCTCAGGGGGGGAAAGCGGTACGCGACCAACACCATTTATAGTGGGGGTGGCGTGCTGTTGACCTCAACTCGGGATGTTGTGAGTCGGTGGGCGGAATACTTCGAAGACCTCCTCAATCCTACTGGCACGTCTTCCACTGAGGAAGCAGAGCCTGGGGACTTTGGGTCGGGCTCTCCAATCTCTGGTGCTGAGGTCACCGAGGTGGTTAAAAAGCTCTGCCCTGAGTTCCTTAGGGCTCTGGATGTTGTGGGGTTGTGTTGGCTTACGCGACTCTGCAATATCGCATGGACATCGGGGGCAGTTCCCTTGGATTGGCAGACTGGGGTGGTGGTTCCCCTATTCAAAAAGGGGGACCGTAGGGTGTGTTCCAACTATAGGGGGATCACACTCTTAAGCCTCCCTGGTAAGGTCTATTCAGGGGTTCTGGAGAGGAGGGTCCGTCGGATAGTCGAACCTCGGATTCAGGAGAGCAGTGTGGTTTTCGTCCTGGTCGTGGAACACTGGACCAGCTCTACACCCTCAGCAGGGTCCTGGAGGGTGCATGGGAGTTTGCCCAACCAGTTTACATGTGCTTTGTGGACTTGGAGAAGGCATTTGACCGCATCCCTCGGGGGTTCTGTGGGGGGTACTCCGGGAGTATGGGGTACCAGGCCCTTTGATACGGGCTGTTAGGTCCCTGTACGACCGGTGTCAGAGCTTGGTCCGCATTGCCGGCAGTAAGTCAGGCTCGTTTCCAGTGAGAGTTGGACTCCGCCAAGGTTGCCCTTTGTCACCGATTCTGTTCATAACTTTTATGGACAGAATTTCTAGGCACAGCCAAGGTGTTGAGAGGATCCGTTTTGGTGGCCTTAGAATCGCTTCTCTGTTTTTTGCAGATGATATGGTCCTATTGGCTTCATCAGATCGTGATCTACAGCTTTCGCTGGAGCGGTTTGCAGCCGAGTGTGATGCGGCCGGGATGAGGATCAGTTCCTCCAAATCCGAGGCCATGGTCTTGAGCCGGAAAAGGGTAGCATGCCCTCTCCGGGTCGGGGAGGAGGTCCTGCCCCAAGTGGAGGAGTTTAAGTATCTCGGGGTCTTCAAAGTCAAAGTCAAAGTCAACTTTATTGTCAGATCTGCAATATGTACTGTACAGGACATACACAGGACCGAAATTGCGTTTCTCTCAGTCCCTCGGTGCAACAGTAAACATCTAAACATTGAAACACTGAAACATATAATAATTGACATAAGCATAAAATAGTAAAACTAACACTGTCCTGAGTTTTTTGCATAGTGGTATAAGAGTATGAAAATTTACACCAACTCTAAAACTAAAACATTAAACATTTAATGAACATAATACTGTCCTGAGTTTTTGCATACTAGTATAAAAAAGAGTATAAAAAGTATAACTAAAATAAACTAAAGGTTTCTAGCATTGACATTTGCAAAGTGGCAAAGCAGCGTATGAGTTAATGTACACAGTATATGTATGAGGTAGTAGTTGATGTTGTTATAGAGGCAAAAAGTGGCATATGCAGTAAGGCACATTGGGCATCCCTAAGTAAGACCGTTCAGAGCACACTGTATATGTATCAGCAGTGGTGTAGATATTAGAGTAGTGTAAATGTAAACAGTAGTAATTACATGTAAGCAGTAGTAAAAAAAGTAAACAGTATTAATAAATGTAAACAGAGAATGTAAACAGTATTATGATTATAGGCAGTGATGTAATACAAACATTAGTGCAAGTATGAGAAGTAGTGCAAACTGTATGAGCACATGACCGAGAGTTTAGTGAATAACCCGTTTGATGACACAGAGTCCAGTGTTAAAATCTTTGTGTTTTGTGGTAATGTGTGAGAAAGTTTTAGTGTTAAGGCAGTTCAAATGGGAGGGGGGGCAGAGCAGGCAGAGTGTTTAGCATCCTGACTGCCTGATGAACAGAGCTGTCTCTCAGTCTGCTGGTTCGAGCCTGGAGACTCCTCAGTCTCCTTCCTGATGGCAGCAGTCTGAAGCAGCTGTGTAGTGGGTGTGTGGGATCACCTGCCATGCAGTGGGCTTTCCGAGTGAGGCGTTTGCTGTGTAAGTCCTGCAGTGAGGGGAAGGAGGTGCCGACTATCTTCTCAGCTGCTCTCACAATGCGCTGGAGGCTCTTGCGGCAGGATGCAGTACATGCACCAAACCACACAGTGATGCAGCTGGTCAGGACACTTTCTATGGCACCTCTGTAGAAGGTGCTCATGATGGGGGTTGAAGCTCCAGCCCTTTTCAGCTTGCGGAGAAAGTAGAGACGCTGGTGAGCCTTCTTTGCCAGTGCTGCAGTGTTCCTGCTCCAGGACAGGTCCTTTGAGACGTGCACTCCCAGGAACTTGGTGCTGTCTACTCTCTCCACTGCGGTGCTGTTGATGGTCAGAGGGGCATGCTGGGCATCCCTCTTCCTGAAGTCCACAACAATCTCCTTTGTCTTCTCCACGTTGAGAGTGAGATTGTTGTGTCCGCACCACAAGGCCAGGCGGCTCACCTCGTTCCTGTAGTCCGTCTCATCGTTGTTGCTGATGAAGAGAGAGCTGAGTCGAAAGGCAAAGCTCTCAATTTACCGATCGATCTACGTTCCCACCCTCATCTATGGTCATGAGCTTTGGGTTGTGACCGAAAGAACGAGATCTCGGATACAAGCAGCTGAAATGAGTTTTCTCCGCAGGGTGTCTGGACTCTCCCTTAGAGATAGGGTGAGAAGCTCAGTCATCCGGGAGGGACTCGGAGTAGAGCCGTTGCTTCTCCACATCGAGAGGAGCCAGTTGAGGTGGCTCGGGCATCTGGTTAGGATGCCTCCTGGACGCCTCCCTGGGAGGTGTTCCGGGCATGTCCCACCGGGAGGAGACCCAGAGGGGTTATGGAATGAATTGGAGTCAGATATTAAAGTTGCTCAATCAATGGTTGTATTCAAAAGAATGATTAAGTTTAAAAGACCCAGGACACGCTGGAGGGACTATGTTTCTCGGCTGGCCTGGGAAGTCCTTGGGATTCCCCCAGAGGAGCTGCTCCAAGTGGCTGGGGAGAGGGAAGTCTGGGCCTCCCTACTTAGGCTGCTACCCCCCCGACCCGAACCCGGATAAGTGGACGAAAATGGATGGATGGGTGGATGGTGCAGTTTCTATGGTCCAGGTGTAGTTTCTATGGTCCAAGAGTAGTCTTTATGATCCAAGAGTAGATTCAAAGGTCCAAGAGTAGATTCAATCATCCAGGTGTAGTTTCTATGTTCCAAGAGTAGTTTCTATGGTCCAAGAGTAATCTCTGTCGTCCAAGAGTAGTTTCTATGGTTCACGTGTAGTTTCTATGGTCCAAGAGTAATCTCTGTCGTCCAAGAGTAGTTTATATGGTCCAAGAGTAGTTTCTATGGTTCAGGTGTAGTTTCTATGGTCCAGGTATAGTGTCTATTGTCCAAGAGTAGTCTATATCGTCTAAGCTGGTGAAGATTCTCAGTCGTCCAGGACATGATGAAATCAAAAAAGGCGTTCAATACAGGATCCAGGTGCAGTTTTAAGGGTCCAAGAGTAGTCTATATGGTCCAAGAGTAGTTTCTATAATCCAGGTGCAGTTTTAAGGGTCCAAGAGTAGTCTATATGGTCCAAGAGTAGTTTCTATGGTCCAAGAGTAGTTTATATGGTCCAAGAGTAGTTTCTATGGTCCAAGAATAGTTTATATGGTCCAAGAGTAGTTTCTATGGTCCAAGAATAGTTTCTATGGTACATGGCCAGTTTCTATAGTGTTTCAAGTTTAATTTTACTGGAGGTCCAGTTGTTGTTTTTATAGTCCAGGTGCAGTTTTTATGATCCAGGTGTAGCTTATAGGGTCCAGTTGTTGTTTCTATCGTCCAGGTGTATTATCTAAGGTCCAGTGGTGTAGTTTTTTTTTTTTGTCCCTACTATGAAGTCTGTGTTTTCCTTGCTGGATCTGCCAATATTTTTTAGACAAAACAGTTTACATGAAAGAAAACGACGCTTCACTTTGTTTTCAACTCATTATGAGTTTTATCATCTTCAAGGCTGCTTTGTGTCACAGATGCAGGTCCCAGTTTTCTCACAGACAAACATAAAGTCTCTGAGATGAATATTGACGGATGCCACAATAACATCAGCTCCGCCCACCACACGGCGGTTAATTGTTCCTGATATTTGTGTGTAGAGAAGAACCAAGCCTAAGATCCATTAACTGACCAGGCAGGGCTTGATTGGCTCCGGATGATCCCCTGAAATAGCAGGATTGGCCGCCATCCAATTGCCCATTTCCTGTGCGTCTGAGAGGATCTCCAGCCACCGGGGCTCAAATGCATTTCCTGACTGTGTATAAAAGTTTTATTAATGACCAGGAGTGCATCAGTGGCAACGCCTGTTCGCCCAAACTCATTCGCTCATTCAAAGGCTCGTCAAGGGAGAGACAGACGGAGGAGAGAAACAGTGGCACAGGGACACAACGTGGTGCAACCACTGAGGAGAGAAGATCAGGGCGTGGAGGAGACGAACGATGGACTCAGTCAAGACCAACCAGAGTCAGGACTGTAGAAAAGCACGAGGATGGTTTCTATAGACACAAGATCTATTTTCTTCCAGATTAAACTGCAGCCCGGCGTTCAAAAATGACTCACTGGATTAAAATAGGCGGCACAGTGGTTCAGTGGTGGAACTGTTCCTTCTCAACGAGAAGGTCACCGGTTCAAATCCCAGCGGGGGACCTTTCTGGGTGGAGTTTGCATGTTCTCTCCATGTTGTGTGGATTTTCTATCTTAGTGTATTCTTAGTTTAGTGTATTCTTAGTTTAGTGAATGTAGTATATTCTTAGTTCATGTCTCAGATCTTATCACTGTTTTTCTTTATAATTTTTATTTTTGTTGGATGTAACTGGGACCCTATGTACATAGTTTCGTTCCACCTCATGTACCACATGCGATGCGAATGACAATGAAATTCCATGAAATCTTTGAATCCTTCTGTGAAACGCCCTCCAGTGGCTGATTCTTGTACGACAACAAGAAGGCTGCACACTGTCAGAGAAGGCTGGGCGCAGATCCTGAAGACGAACGTCCATGCCCGCGGCTAAATAATCGGAGCGTCTTATTTATGTATAAATTTACGATTTATCTTATATTTAATACGTGCGGCTTGGAGACAAGTGCATTCTGTAGTCCAAGAATTATGGTAAAATCCTAATCCCATTCTCAGGATAGGTATTTGTCCTAATATTTTTTTAGACAATCACAAATGTTTTTTAACCTTAAAGTTGTTTAAGCACATTTATAATTTTCCTGTGGTTTCCTCAGAGAGTTTAATTTGTAACGACTGAGGTTTCAAATGAACACAGAAATAAATAAATAAAGAATATCGTAAAACAAGCGGGTGTTCTCAGACCTGTGGGTCTGCGTCTTTGCTGGGAAGATGTCCAAAGTGTCCAAGTATCTGAGTCTTCATGTTGTCTTTGAGTGAGGTGAACCAGTTGTTGGCCTGCTCATACACAGAGTCGTGCAGCTTCAGAAGCTCTGCCAGCTCCTCTCCATCCACCTGAGCAGGAGGAGACATTTCATCTTGGTCAAAATATGAAAGAAACTGAAGGAAAGATGGGAGCTTTTGCACAAAACAAAACTTGCAGAGTAGAAATGTTTATTTCAATATTAACAGTTTGAAAAGGGAGTCTTATCTTGCTGCATTTTTTCTTTCCACTGATAAACGGGGAAAAAAATTCATATTGTGCAACATTTACTAAAAGAATCATCAGGGAACACCTCTAAACGTTCCTGTGACAAACATTGATGCTCTGATCATTCTGATCATTAAACAGAGGTGGAGGCCTCCGGGTTCAACTGTCCCCCTCTTACAATGCTGTTATTGCTAGTATCACTCAGCCCTCTGTGAATAGCAAACAACCATCAGGGTGCTAACGATCCATCGTCAGGCTGATGGTCCTCCTTGATCATGTGAGCAGCTGGTTTCGGCTGTCATCAGCCAACTGGTTGATCCACTGTGGGAGGGTGCTATTTATAAGACTGAGCTGAACACAGCTTCTCAGACTGAGGAAGTCTTTCGGACGAAAGACGAAACGTTTCTACAGCTTTTTTTTGCTTTGTTTTGTTTTGTTTTTTGAATGTCCAGAGGACCAGACTTAGCTTTTTTGGATTGATGCTCTGAGCTCACCTTCTTGTCCTCCAGGTATTCTATCTTCGCCGTGTGGTAGCCATCTCTCTGTCCATGTTTGAGAACTTTGAACCGTGACACCCCGATGGTGTCAACCACAGAACGCCCATCAGGAAAGAACTTTACATCTCGCACCTGCAACACAATTTCCCAAATAAATGGAATAAATCTGCATAAAGCAAAACAGAAACGTTGACCTCCATGATTTTTAAGGACTCACCTGCAGCATGCAGCCAAAATCAGCAAAGCCTTTGATCTCATCTGAAATGCACATGCCAAACTGTTTCGTCCCCGTCTCCATGGAGCGCCGAATCATGAGGCGGTAGCGCGGCTCAAATACGTGCAGCGGGCAGGGGATGGTGGGGAAGGCCATGGTGCACACAAAGATGGGCATTTCCTGGTTCAAACTGCAGGAGACAGCGAAGGGATTGTTACCATAGGTAGGCTTTCATGTTCCAAATGTTTAGAAAACAAATACAGTGGTCCCTCGTTTATAGTGGGGGATCTGTACCCTGAAGCCCGCGATAAGTGAAAAAACACTCGTTTATAGTGGGGGATCTGTACCCTGAAGCCCGCGATAAGTGAAAAAACGCAAAGTAGGAATAGTACGAGTGGTAGTTTATTTTAGTATTCACATGCATACATGTATGTGTGTATGTATATGTATGTATGTATATGTATGTATGTATATGTATGTATGTATGTGTGTATGTATGTATGTATGTATGTATGTATGTATGTATGTATGTGTGTATGTATGTATGTATGTATATGTATGCGTGTGTGTGTATGTATGTATGTATATGTATGCGTGTGTGTGTGTATGTATGTATGTATGTATGTATGTATGTATGTATGTATGTATGTATGTATGTATGTATGTAT
>JBBPBX010035202.1:13865-24177 GCA_038048925.1 Garcialebias charrua
ACTTGTTCCAATTAATCTACTAAGTAATAAATCACAACATTTATATGCATAAAAGAACAGAAAAGAAAAGTTCTGCAACAAATAAAGTCCAGTTGATCCTGTATTGAACGCCTTTTTTGATATTATCATGTCCTGGACGACTGAGAATCTTCACCAGCATATGCATAAAAGAAGCTTTATATTTGATCAATACAGTCATAACCTAACCTAAAATACTTTATCTTTGTCTCTGCAGCCCAAATTGATGGCAAAGGACCTGCTGGACCTTGTGGCCTCCCACTTCAACCTCAAGGAGAAGGAATACTTTGGAATCGCATACACAGATGAAACGTAAGTATATGTAAGATATAATTTTGATACAAAATCTTCTTAATTTGGCTTTTCCCTCTTAAGTGGTCACCACAGCAAGTCATCCTCCTCCATTTCACTCTGTCCTCTGCATCCTCTGTCCTCACTCCAACCACCTCCATGTCCTCTCTAACTGCATCCACGTAACTTCTCTTTGTCTTGTTCCTGGCAGCTGCATTTCTAACATCCTTCTACTAATATACCATACCCACTGTCCCTCCTCTGGACATGTCCAAAACATCTCAGTCTGGTGTCTCTAACTTTATCTCCCAGTTGTTCAACCTGTGCTGTACCTCGGATGATCTCATTCCTAATTTTATTCATCCTTGTCACTCCTAACGAGAACCTCAGCATCTTCATTTCTGCCACTTCCAGTTCTTTCTCATGTCTTTTTGTCATTGCCACTGTATCCAGACCATACAACATGGCTGGTCTTACCACTGTCTTGTAAACTTTTGATACAAAATAGGAATAGTAAAACATAAGTGTGTGTGTGTGCGTGCATGCATGTGTGCTGGGGTTAGTCTTTCTATATAAACTAAACTACTTTTTCCATTTGTCTTTTGAAATACAAACTTGTATTGTTAGAATACTTTGGTATAAAAACATGTACAGTATTATGATTTACCAGTCATGCACTCTGGTTTGTTCTGCAATAAAAAATATTGTGTGCTGTGCTTGAAATGCAAAAGTGACATTCAAATTAGTTGTGCTTTGTGACCTGGAAAGACAAGGGCTCCATTGCACAATAGCCATACAGACAGGCCAGCGATTTGCATACATGCAAACATTATTCTTTGTGTCTTTGTGTTTTTTTTTGGATCCAATACATCCTTTGATATCATGCAGGGCTGACCTTTGCTTTTTGGTATTACTTCATCTGTGACACACACTGGTGCAAATGTCATTCCAGCCAAGCAGAGTCTGGTTCCCTCAGGAAGAATCCCATGATGAGCTGATTTGTTGCATGTGCCTGGAGAGAGCAGACGTCAAAAAGGCTGTGGTGGGGGGTGGCTCAGCAACTAGAGAGTGAAGAAGGACAGTTTGAGAAATGCTGCTCAGGAGACTGTGTAGGGTTACCAGGGTGACAAGCTGTCACTGCGGTTTGTCCTCAGTTGGAAACAGTACAATATAGATAAGAATAAAAAAGAGGTGAGCAGGGACCTCTTACTATTGCAACTACCTGGAACTGTTTTAAATTCTTATACTCATTATTCCTTTTTTCACAGGCAGAATTAACCCAATATAATGTGATTTTTGTCATCTTTCTTTATTCACGTGTTTTTTATTATTCATCCAAACACATGTACTGTACTGTATTAGGTCTTCCAACACCTTCTAGAAAACAGGAAAATTGTCTTGGTAAACCTAATGTTGCCATTTCTTTTAAAAACAATTATAATATGTTCTCAGATTATTGTGTCTCTTCCTGAAATCACATCTTAGCATAATATGTGGGGATAAATTCTCATTGCTATGGCTTTTTAAAATTTGTTCAAACTTCCCGTAGATATTGGTTACTTGGTAAAACTTTAGACGGCAGTCAGACTAGTCCAGTATCAATTCCCTCTCCTTCAGCAGCCATGTTTTTATAATATACTGTACTTTTATGTTAAAAAAGCAAAAGAATTATTAAAAAAAGATATTCTAAAGGCACCATAAGTTGCTCTAAAATATTATTGTACTTTTCTACAATAATGCTGCCTTTCTACAAAGACAAATTACCTTTGCCAAGGGTTCTTCTGATGCACAAACCCCTAAATTTTAGACTTGTTGCTGATAACAGTGGAGATATGATCCATCTCTAATGTTTGGTTCTCAACACACAGGAACAAGTTCTTCCCAGAAAGATCACAAATACTGATTCACTGAACTACAGTACACAATTTTACCATGCAATTGTTTTATTATTATATTTATTTTGCTGCTAGACATTCAGGCATCTCTAATTATAGCTCTGACTGGCTGTTTTGTCTCATCAGGAGCCACTTTAGTTGGCTGCAACTGGACCGCAGGGTGTTAGAGCATGAATTCCCTAAGAAGTCTGGTCCTATTGTCCTTTACTTTTGTGTCAGGTAAGTCTTGACAGGAAACATCAAAGTTCCTTATTACTTTTATTAGTAATTTTTAAGTTATGCTTAAATGTCTCTCTGTTAATGAAAGTGAGATTGGATGTGTCTGTATGTGTTTGTGTATGCACATACAGTACATTCATGCTGTAATAGGAATGGATAATAAGATTAGTTATGAAATAGCTTTGACCTCAGTGCTTAACTTCTGCCACAGGGTCTCAGCCAATCATGAGCTTCTTAAACCACATCAGTATGCGCTGCATGCTAATCCTATGCAAATGGCCTCATGGATGCCAGGCTGCTTAAAAAAACAGGACAGAAAACCTTTTTATGAAGAAGTGCCATTTTGTGAATGTCAGTAATAAGAATTTGCATTTTCACACTTATTTATAGAAGGTTTGCTTATTTATGTTTACTGGTAAACTGTGCAGACATAATCTTTGTCCATGACTCATAACATTTTGAGTCAAATGTTCTGTGTGTGCTGTGAGCGTGTGACAGGGTTGAACAAATAATGCTTAAAATCCTCACTCTTCTTTAAGCCTTTGAACTGCGTAGACACAAAACTGTATGTTCGACAACGTATGAGACAACAATACAAAGTAGGCATGTTTTCTTTTCTTTAACTGTATGAGCAGTTTAGCCCATGACCTTTTTTTAAAGAGAAGAATACAATTTTTTTTTTTGCCCTAGTCAAAACATGAATGCACATGATTGCATCCTTAGAGAAAACCTGAAAGGGAAACTCAAGCCTTTGTTTGTGTCCAGTGTTTTATGACCTTGTATGCAATTTATCTCAGTGATGTCACACACACTATACGAGCTGAGTCTTTGTTAGAAATACACTTAGTGGCATGACACACATGAAATTCATTCAACTTTGTTACTGTTTAGATATTGTAAGTGGAATTTACAACACAGCTTAAAGGTATTGTGACATGATGTTGGACATTTGCATATTTGTCAGAACATATATATCTTATATCATTGAGCTCTGTTCGTTTTTGCAAAATAAATTATAAATATATTAAAATTTTATTCCAAGTTATGGTAGTTTTTTTCTCTGGGATACGCCCCTAAAAATCTGCGCATTTCCGCAAAACGTCATCTTGACGTGACAACGGGAAGGCACGCTCCAACGTGCATTTAAATAATAATGGCGGAGCATGTCCTATCGCGTCTGAGATATCATTTTAAGACAGTAAATCTTCCAAAACTCTCATTAATAAACACTCCCTGAATAAAAAAAATTACAGATGTTACCTGATGGCGCAGACATAATTTAAAAATACATACATAGCAACGTGTTTGCTCCGGGCTCTCGGCTAATGTTTCTTAGAAGCTATCTTGGCTAACAGAGTCCCTGACACCGGTCACGTCTGAGATATATCATTTTAAGACAGTAAATCTTCCAAAACTCTCATTAATAAACCCTCCCCGAATAAAAAGAAACTACAGATGTTACCTGATGGCGCAGACATAATTTAAAAATACATACATAGCAACGTGGCCTGTATCGCGGCTATTGTGTTAGCTATCTGATTCGGCTAGCTTGTTAGCAGCGAACAAACATAATCTGCCGTGATAATTGGCTTTATACACTCAAAGTGTATAAAGTAAAACAACATGAACTCACGTAAAATAAATAGTTTATAATCTAAAACACTACACACCTCCGATTATGTTTACACAAAGACTTACTCATCTCCTGGACAGTCTTCCGATGGTCCCTGCGTTGTTTCGACATGGTAGCTGTGGGACTTTCTTCTGTAGATTTTCTTTTAAAAATAGTAGGAATAGCATCCGGTTTTAAAAGTCTTCTGAATCTTACTGGTAATCCTAAAGATTCTTTTATACCAGGTGCTGAAAACAATCGGCAGTGAAATGGTCGCTGCAGACATAGGACTCCTGGAACCCACCGGTCCTTGTCTGGTCCATTCTTGACGAAGTTTGTCATATTTTGGAAATTTGTGAAGGCTCACTTGTTCACTACTGATATTAGAACACACAAATGCGCGACAACGTGACAGCATTTTTCAAGTTACACAAATAAAAGAGGCGATCCTTCAGGAAATGAATTGGTATGGCAAGCAGTTAACACACCTAACAAACGGGCAAGGCTCTGCCTTCTTCCCGTTGTCACGTCACACTGATGTGTCACGTCACACTGATGTGTCACGTCACACTGATGTGTCACGTCACACTGATGTGTCACGTCACACTGATGACGTATTGCGGAAATGCGCGGAATTTTAGGGGCGTATCCCAGCAAGTACCAGAGAAAAAATTAGCATAATTTAGAATAAAATTTTAATATATTTATAATTTATTTTGCAAAAACGAACAGAGCTCAATGATATAAGATATATATGTTCTGACAAATATGCAAATTTCCAACATCATGTCACAATACCTTTAAGTCACAACAGAAGCAGCGAAGTCCCATTCTCTGTACGTGGTCACGCTGCGCTCTCTTGTGAACAGTGACATCATTGCATAATGCAACTGATGCAATCAAAACAAGCTGATTTTATTGATGACTTCTGACTGAAGTCCCTCAGCTATGTTCCCAACAGCCATATGTGATTGTGTTGGTGAGGGTTTAACCACAGGCCTATTCAACTAAATTGCTCAGGGGGCCACCGTTACTGCAGCCAAGAGCTCAGGGGTCAGACATCCAGCAGTTATTGTTACTAAGTAAGTTTGTTTTATGGTTTAAAATCTAGTTTTATTTCAAATGAACCCATTGGTGGGCCAAACTGAGTTCAGCCGTAGGCCTGATTTGGCCCGCGGGCCGCCCGTTGAATAGCCCTAGTGTAGTGTGAGGGTCTCTCCATGTGTATTTACATAAACTAATAGATGTCTGGGGTTGTGATGGTAAGACTATGAACCTTGGCATCATTTTAAGGTTGTATCACCCTCTTTTCTTCCTCCCACACAGTTCAGCCCAGTTGCTAACCTCAATCTCTCCAAATGTCACAATGGGTGCAGCCTCTTTCAAACACATCCCATTACATTTTTTATGCACTTACAACACATGCACAACCTGGACTACAACTGGAAAACAATTGGCTTAAATGTCAGGTCTGAATCTGTTATCAGTCTCATGTACAGTAGGTTTATAAGCACAATTACCAGGGCTGCTATGTGTTTATGTGTGGATGTGTGTTTGTCTATACGCCGGTTCATTCACGTCACGTTTCTGCACGCTCATGTATTTGTGTGATCTGTGTGCTCCTGATTAATGTTAGGCACATGCCCACCTCCTGCTGATTCAGTAGGTGTCCTTGTGCACGCTTGCTGCTGTGCTGGCGATGTGTGTATGTCTCATTTATGCTGTGACTTTAATTAAATGTTCACACTGAATATTGACATGGCTCCTTTCGCTCTCTCTTGCAGCTCAATGATTAACGCTATTTAAGCCCTCCGATATCGATCACCCTACAACCCCTCTCGCTCAGTACCTATTCACACTCATACAAATCAACTTACTCATTAACGCGCATGCATGGGCACACGTGCTTACGTAGCTCATGTTATGTACGCGTGCAAGGAAATAAAAAGTCATAAACTCGTAATTTATTTCTTGCAGGAGTTAAATTAATGCAGACAAGGGATTTGATGTGACTTCATGTATAAAAGGGCATGTAAGAGCATCTGTATTATACAGAATCTTTCTGATATGAGTTTCCCCTCGAGGAGCGTACCATGTGCATCCTCTTAGTGCACCGTCCTCACTCCCTTCAGGCACTCCATATATTCATGAGCTAAATTTAGGCAACATTATTATGTTAGTTCTCTGCTCACCGCTCTGCCAGAAGTGGGTTACTGTGCTTCTCACTCCTGTATGTTTCTCTGTGTGTGTGTTTTTGTTTTGGATGTGTGTGTGCAATCACCGCTGATGATGCTTAGAGGTAGACAATAGTATGAAGTGCATCATGTGCACATTCAAAGTCTGTGTGTATGCAGGTCTTTAAAGAGTCAGAGTGTGGAATGTGCACACTCTAACAGACTAATAATGGATTGCTGCCAGCCAACATGGTGAGAGGGTTATTGTGTGTTAAAGGGAAGTGGAAAGCTGCTGTAGGGGGGCAGCTTTTGGTATGTGCTGCCTCCCTGTGGTCTTTGTCATTGTTGCATGGTTTTCACATCTGTATACTGTACAGTATTACCAAAGCTTGCACGTAAACTTGTATGCTGCACATCTATTCCTGAAACACAATCATAGTAAAAAATATATACATTAATTAGACTAAAGATTAATTGTTTCCTGGATTTCTTTAAAGTTGCTTATGTATTCATTCAAGAACCTCTTCTTTGTTTTCAGGTTCTACATTGAAAGTATATCCTACCTAAAGGACAATGCTACCATTGAATTGTTCTTCCTTAATGCCAAGTCCATAATAAACAAGGTAAACCCGTTATATTGTTCTTATTGGGCTTCTGATAACGCATGAATGTGTATATGAGTTGTACAGATGTTTTCTATTTAAAACCACAATTTTCCTTAAATGTAAATCACTTGGCTAAAATAGGTTCAAGATGTCAGAGGGTGTTTTAAAGTTGAGTTTTAGAGACTTGTCATTTCATTAACTCAGTTTTGGGTCTAAATGAAGAGATGCCACAAAAGGAAAGCTTGGACCTCTGTCCTGCTTGTTGATTTGGTGAAGCAGAAAATCTGAGCGGTTTGCATCAGCTGTTCCCCATCACGCTATGCGCTTCTTCATATTCCAGCAGTTAGCAAATAATTTGACACATTTACTGCCATCTGGCCATGCTGAGGCATATTTAGCTATGCTTTGTGAACAGCAGCTGAAAACGTACGTTAGGATAAACACTGACAGAAAGTTGCCCATGGAGAAATGTTCAAAGGCAAAAAGTTACATGAAATCATTTTTCACAGCTTTTGTGCATTGACACACTGGCCGCTCAGTGGAATCAATTATTACACCTGTCAATCATATAAATTTATTCTTGTCAGCCTCCATTTGATAACAACAGTGACAGCAGTTATTTGTTGCATTTGTAGGAAAGCACATGCAACCTGAAGAACAAGAGCTGTTACAGTGTCATGAGAACATTTATTATCTGCACTGTAATGTATGTATGTATGTACCTTTTGTACATTAGGAGCATGTTCTATTTATTTATAAGAAACACATGTTAATTTTAACTTAGACCCTGTAGACATCTGTTTTGTTGATTGTGTCTGTTGGCAAGACATTATCTGTAGTGTAGCAGTTACTAAATAATCTGTTAAGAAGCTTCTGATTCACTCCTACCAATAGGTCTATTAATTGCCTCAAGAACATATCTAGTCTGTGCTTTAACATCCAGCAGTAGAAAACCATAATGACCGAACAGAAGGAAAGAGAGAAAAGGAGAGCAAAAGAAAGAATATTAAAAGTTATTTAGTGAATATTTTGCCCGTACAAAAATTCCATAGGTGATTGTACATTCTGAAGTAAGTGTTGTAGTGCAAATCATTTAACTGTGTCATAAAAGTACAAACGATAAAAAAGCACACTGGTGGTTCGTAACCAGTCATGCTGGGTGGTAAGCTCAGGGTGGGTTTTCTCCTTCTAGTGTTTCATCCTGACTTCTGATCTTCAAACTAATTAAGAGGTGGATTGTAAAAGAGCATTCCAAGCATACCTCAGCCACTACTCACAGCCTGTTGACCCTTATCATTTTGACCAGTGTTGTATACATTGAAAGCATCTGTACTAATGTTCATTATGCAAGCCAAACACAGAAAACACACACCAATCTGCCTCATCTCGCTTTTTCAATCAAGCCTTTAAAAATAAAATCAGGATAGACAGTAATAGAAACACATTTTCGAATTTACCAGTTAATCAGCAGCCGGAGCTTTCATGCCGACCCTTAATTCCTAACCCCGTACTCCCCTTTACTGATAACAGAGGTTAGAGAAGAGTGAAAAATTAAGTTTGTAAAGGAAAGAGAACTTGCTTCTTATCTTGAGTAATGAAGTCTGTTATTTATTTACTCCTTACCAGCCAAATAATGTGGTTTTCATGGCTTCTGTTTGCTTCTGTTCTCTTTGCAGGAGCTTATTGAAGTAGACAGCGAGGTTGTTTTTGAATTGGCCTCCTACATTGTACAAGTAAGATAAATCATCCTTGTTTGCATATGTGTACTGTATGTAGTATTTGGGATTTTTTTTTGTGGATGACTTTTTACCTGTTTTTCTCACCTGAACATGACTTTGTAATTTAAAATACCACAGTTATTCCAGTAAATGCTGATTAGGCTTGAAACGGTCCTGCTGGAACTCAAATATTTTACCCATATTTCATTCTAATTATTGATGCTTAAACTCGTGTAATCTACTTCTGTCACCACTGGCTGAGATTAAACTTGCTATAGACACAATCACCATTTTCTTTGTTAATCTGCTGTGACCTTGGGAGGATTTGAATACTTAAAACCACATCTATTCATGTAGAAAAATTATTTTCTGCCAAATAATTATTGGATTGGATTTTGAACTATCATATTAGTACCACAAGCTAACGTAATACATTTTAAGAATGTCACTACATTGATTGTGTACTGACTGGAAACAACACAATAAAACATACACATAAATCCTCCTCAACGTCAACCCTTTATTTCTTGTCCTGTTCTCACAGAAGGTCAGTCCATTAACCCTGATTATGTAAGGTCATGTTACTCATAGACTGGCCTGAGTGGCGTGTACATAAGTGTGCGTAGGTGTGTTTGCCCGCAGGTGCAGATGTATGGTATCAGGTATCTGCTCTGCAGGCCTTCAAAGCTTTCACTCTTGATGTTTAGTGTTCCTCTCTGGTTCCAGCAGTGCAAGCATCAGCAAACAGAACAGAGATCTGATTTAGTGATCACACATCACTAAATAAGTCTGGATTTAATGTACCTTTTTTACCTTATTTTTTTATTGTGTTTCACAGGAAGCTAAAGGGGATTTTAGCAGGTAAGCACAAAACTTGTTTTTATCTCTTTCTTTTTTTTAATCTATAAGATATCTTGTTAAACAAACAGTCTTTTCAAACTGTTTTCTCTAAGTATTGAATGTGTGAGCTCAGATAATGTAGAAATGTAAAGTTTTACTCTTAAATTTGTCACCAGCATAACCCTTTACTGCAGTAGGGATGACAAAACACTAGAAGTTTGGACAAACCTAACTATTCAAATAAAATGTCATGAATAGGTTTCGGAAGGACCCAATAATGCAGTCTGGAACACAAGGGCTAGAGAACAAACCTGGACTTTAGTAACAAAAAAAAAGTAGACAGGGCAGCAACAAAACACTGAGACCAAAACTAAAGGTTGTGCACACGGTGAACAGGCAGAAAAGGAAACAGGCAGGTAACAACAATTATGACAGTCTGATGGGTGACAATAATCCAAGAGTATAAAGGCTAGGAAGAAGGATTACAAGTGGAGATAGCTGAGATAATAATAAATAATAATAATAATAATCATTTTATTTAAAAGCGCCTTTCATGACACCCAAGGACACTTAACAAACCAACACAGTGAATACAGAGCAAACATTATCAGCGACAAATTGAAATATAAAATACATAAAGGATATAAAATGGAAGATAAAAATACATTTAGTAAAGTTAATGATAAGCTAGTCTAAAGAGATGTGTTTTCAGGGCAGTCTTGAACAGAGAAAGGGAGGTGGTGTTTCGAAGGTCGGGCGGTAGAGCGTTCCAGAGGTGAGGGGCAGAGCAGGTGAAGGCCCTGCTCCCCATGGTGGAGAGGCGGGCAGAGGGTACATGGAGTTGTAGTGAAGAGGAGGACCTGAGAGAGCGTGATGGGATGGAGATTTGTAGGAGGTCAGATAGATAAGGAGGGGCAAGGTTGTGGATAGCTTTGAACGT
>JBBPBX010035203.1:0-12869 GCA_038048925.1 Garcialebias charrua
ATAAAAAAGTCCATATCGTGATATATGATTTTTTCCATATCGCCCAGCTCTACAGTGCACCCCTAATTTCAACTGCCTGTATATTCTGCAATCGCGTTCTTTGGTCACTACCCAGAGTTCATGACCATAGGTGAGGGTAGGAACGTAGACCGACCGGTAAACGGAGAGTTTTGTCTTACAGCTCAGCTCCCTCTTCATTACAATGAACCGGCACGGAGTCCACAATACTGCATACGCTACACCAATCCGTCCGTCAATCTCACGCTCCATTCTTCCTTCACTCGTGAATAAAGTCCCGAGATACTTGAACCCCTTCACTTGAGGTAAAGAGAGCGATCCACCCTTTTTTGACTGAGGACCCCCCCAGATTTGAGGGTGTTGGTGTTTTATGGATTATTAGTCATCAGTGCAGGAAATGTCAGATAAACCACAAGAGTCGAAAGCAGAAGAAACATCATTAAAAATGACTGCAGAGGGAGAGAAAATGGCAAAATAAGCAGTTTTTTACAGCCTCAGTTGTTCTCTCTTGTTTCCAGTCCCTCCTCATGGTTGATTTTTACAGTAACTTCGGTGCAACTTCTTCTCAGAGGGAGTTACCTCACTGGTCTCGCTTCCTGTTGCACACACTTTCAGTCTTTCTTGCAGTTTTTTTTTTTTTTACACAATTGCTACGCGGTATTTTTGCACTTTGAACTAGTTTTCTTCTCACTTTCCTCTCTGTTGTGCACACCCCGCTGTTCCTCTTCTTGCGCCGTCACCACGACTACCGATGGAATAAAAACTTTGTTAGCATGTAGGTGTGGGAGGAAGGATGCCTCTTGAGGTCAGCCCAGCCTGTGGCTGACTTTTACCCTCCGCTCCACCCCGCACACGTCTTTGCCCTTGACAAATACTCATCTTATTACTGTGCTTTTTAAAGTTGGGTGGAGGTGATTTGTCTCATCTGTCTTAAGTGTACGGGTGCTGGTCATACAATTTGAATATCATGAAAAAGTTGTTTTTATTTCAGTAATTGCATTCAAAAAGTGAAGCTTGTATAGTATATTCATTCACAACACATATTTCAAATGTTTATTTCTTTTAATGTTGATGATTATAACTGACAACTAATGAAAACTCCAAATTCAGTATTTCAGAAAATTAGAATATTACAGTATTTTCCGCCGTACACGTTGCATCAGTCCAATTATGTCAAATAAAGTGGAAAAATCCATAAACGTGGCGCTCCGCCGTATAAGTCACCGCTGACGCGTCGCGTATGTTACGCGTCACCGCTGACAACCCGGAAATGTGGGCCGGTGTTTTGCCAAAAATGGATTGGCTGCGAAATGGCCACAGGAGCGTGCACGGAAGGACTTTAACAAGATTAACACTTAAAAACAATTGTTTGCTGAAAATTATAGCAAAGGTGTGTCTGAGCTGAACTTTTCCTTAATAAATGCACATAATGGTCAAATCAGCTGAATTAAAAAAAAAACTGTAGTGTCGCTGCCTCAGTTCTGTGAAGTGTGGACGCGCAGCGATAAACACCTAAAAATATATATATATATATATATATTTGTTTGCTGACATTATAGTAAAGGTGTGTCCGAGCTGAACTTTTCTTAATAAATGCACGTAATGGTCAAATCAGCTGAATCTAAAAATAGTTTTGCTGCCTCGGTGCTGCGAAGCGTGCACGCGCGAGGAGCCGGTTCATTTCTTAAAACTTTACCAAAAACGTTTTGTTTGTTTATAATAAATACGTAAATCCACTTTTTCATCATATTTTAACTTTATGACCAGCATCTGTAAACCTTTCTGTTTCAGGGCAGCTTGTGCATTGAAAAAGTGCCATATACTTATTTATTTTTTTAATCACATGTAGCAAGGTCATTATGCAATCTGAACAGTTGAAGTTATTGTACAATTTGTGAATGCAGAGCTCTGTATGAACATGTCAGCTGTTGTGAGTTTCCGCGCTAAATTTAAGCACGTAAACTATGAAAGTGTGGCAATAACTGCGGTAATGTGAATTAATAAGTTTATAATTGTTCAAACTTTACAGCAACGCAGCTCAAATTCATATAATTTGGGAAGAGTTTCATATTGTGCGGTTCTAAATGAACTAAACGATGGCTTTGGTTGTTTTTTAAATTAAAATAAACTTGTTTTTGTTTAGATTAATGTCCGTGTAACCACCATGGATGCAGAGCTGGAGTTCGCCATCCAGCCTAACACCACAGGAAAACAGCTCTTTGACCAGGTGAGCTTACCTGACGTAAACCCTCGTGGGTCACAGCTAATCCCTCCTCACCGTGGTCACCTGCGTCCCCACAGTTTCATCTGTTATAACAAGAATATTGTTTAAATTCTGCAGCAGCGTGAAACCCACAGCTCTTTGTTTTCTCGCAGGTGGTGAAGACGGTGGGGCTGCGGGAGGTGTGGTTCTTTGGCCTGCAGTATGTGGACAGTAAAGGTTACTCCACCTGGCTCAAGCTCAACAAAAAGGTCCGTCTTCGCTTCGCTTTGTTTACGTTTTATCACAGTTAAACCTCGACAATGCCCGAACTGATGAGTCGCAGGTTAACGTTAATCCATATCAGTGTTTTAATAACTGGCGCCCAGTCACTAATAAAATTAATAACTTCTGTAAAGGCTGCAAACTTTCTAATTTATTTGTAACGTAAAGATTTTTACAATTAACCATTACTATACTGAGAATTTCTTGGAGATGAGAAGTAATACGATTACTCTTCTTATCGACAAATTTATTTATAAATCCCTGATTATTAGAGAAATGTAATTTCCTGCTAAAATGCAGTGAGTGATTTCTGTTGAACAGGTTTAATCTTTGAACTGTTGATGTGAGCTGAGTTTGAACAGCTGACATTTGCTGAGTGCAGGAAGTAAAAGCATAAAAACAGCAGGAATGTGGAAAATTAAAAAAAAATTAAATTTGCCTCTGGCTCTCGCTCACGATGGACGCCTTCTCCTCTCCCTCCCCTTGTTCTCCTCTTCCTCCTGCGTTTGCTCTCTGTGTGTTTGGAGCTCCTGGTACACACCTCCCGAACGAAAAATACTATTATGGATCGGGTGAGCTGGACTTGAAACGCAATCAACAAAATATTTTCAACAAAACGACAGGGTCCTGGAGAACCCTCTTGTCAATTATTTATTTTTTTCAGGCAGGCCGTTTTTTCTTTTCTTTTCTTGTCAGCCTTGAGCCCTGCTGGTACCTTCAATCCCAACATGGCCAGATTTGTGGACATTCCACTGGTCCGTGCTTATGAGCTCCCTCCAAGGTCGTCTCCAACATGCTGGCAAGTCCCAGAAGCCGCAGGTGGCCTGCAATTCTCACAAATCGCTTCCATCTTACAGTTTAGCTTGTAAATCAGCTGATTTTGAGTACTCGTAACACAAACCAAAACTTAAACAGACACTGCAGTAGGAATGCGTGATATAAATGGTACATGGTAGAAATAATAGACATTTAGCCTATGATAGAGATCTGTCTTCTACCGGCTAACCGCAGTAATGCTGTGTCTGATTTAAAATCAGAGTTGTCAGATTTAATTGTTACTTTTTTTTTACTTAAACTGTGCATAAGTGGTGTTAAAATCTTTTCTTCGAGAGCTAAGTAGCAAAGCTACAAGCCAACTACGGCCAGCTTGCCGTAGTGTTGCCATATTTGGACCCATGCGCAAAACGCTGTGTTCCATCAAAAGTTTTTTTTTTTTTTTTTTTTTTGTCGAAACTTTAATTACATGTTGGTCAGCTTTAGAGAAACCTGCCCTCTGATCTGTGAAAAGAACGCTGTGTTGTGTGATTTTACTGCGAGACCCTCTGGTCAAAGCCACTGAGGAAACTGGTCGCCATTTTGTGTCAGCTCTCCTTAAAGCGGAAGGAGACGCCCACTAGAGGGTTGGAGGGTGAAGTGTTTCAGTGTAAAATGCTGCTCTGTTGCTGTTCATTTCTTAAGTGAGAGTAGTGGAAACTGTTAAGAGTTAATAACATATTATTTTATTCAAAACCTATGGCTAAAACTACATTTTATATCTTTTGCACTGTTTTGCACTACAAGAAATAGGCCTAATACTTGATTTGAATATTCTTTTAAAAACTCTGGACTTAGTAGTGGAATTTTCTTAACTGAGATTATTTTGTGGTATAGCCGTTTTCAAAAAGAAATATGGTAAAAAGACACCCTGTGCTTTTTTTTTTCATTCCTATTGCAAGTGTTATACCCAAAACATATCGTGATATATATCGTTACTGCCACCCATCACAATACATATTGTGATATGAATTTTATTCCATATCGCACATCCCTACTCACAAGTTTTGCCATGGACGAAACTGCTGCCGCCGTCTTCTTTAATAGCCGATAACATAGGAATCCACCAATGCCAAAAAAAGCAGAAACCCTGCGATCATAAATCCAATTATATTTAAAAAAAAATCTTCAGCGTCCTCCTGAGACTACGGAAAGGCACATCAGCTGCCAAACTCCCCACGGATCTATGACGTACCCTGCCGCGTGTGTCTCAGCTGGGCATGAGGGCTCTCCAGGACCCTGTCGCTTTGTTGAAAAGATTTTATCGATTGCGTTGAAAGTCCAGCTGACCAGATCCATGACAGTAGTTTTTGTTTCTGAAGATGTGTAAATAGGAGCTCTGAGCAAAATCAGCAGGAGGAGGAGGAAAACACGTCTGCCTTGCACAAGGGCGAGTGAGGAAAGGAAAGTTCATCACATTACTGAGCTGCAGCGCTTTGGGTTACTTCTTCAGCGGCGCACCAGAGGTGGGTCGACAAGTTGAAACGGGCAGAACACATGGACTGAGGCAAAGACCCTCCTGTCCTCTGTATCCTCACTCAAACGACCTCATGCCTTCTCTGACGGCATCCACGCGTCTCCTCTTTAGTCTTCTCTATTTTAAAAAAGTATCAAGTGATGAAATGTGCACAGGTTTATTCTCCACAAACATTCTTGAAGTGAAAGAGAAAAGATCCCGTTGCGTTGAAGCACACCAACGTTGACTTGTATAGCTTTATGCTTTATGCTATTTAAGCTTCTTTGTCAGGATCGTTCTCGTTGCGTTGCCTCGGACGAGCTCGCCTCGCCGCCTCCGAGTTTAAAACGGACAAACTTCTTTTACGTGTGCACAATAAGTGAAAAGAAAAGTCCGGGGTTGAAGGGAAAACTGATGAAGTTCCAGTAAAACGTTGTGAAACGTCGTTACTCAAGTGTTTTAATAACGTTCAGGGAGACTTGGAAAAAGACAGTCAGCTGTGCACGTACGCCAACAGCTGATTGGCACATCCTGTGTGCGTTCACCAGGCTCAGACGGGTGTTAAATACACAACATCTCCGTAAATCTGGAGAAAATCACTTTAACGGTTGCAGCTTTCAGCAAAAAGCATCCCTGCTGCATTTTGACAGGAAATGAAGTTTCTCCAGTTATTTATTAGGAATGATTGCAGCGTGCACTTGCACTTCCTGTTATCACTGAACGTGGCTAATCTCCACCTAACACGAGGTTCTGACAGTTTCGTGTGCCTCATCCTGGAAGTTCAAGATGTACTCGTGAGTTTTGTTTTTGTGAAATGCTGGGAAGCCTGCACTTTCTGACAGTCCATGTGATTTTTTTTATAAAACCAAGCAAACTGTTTTCTACGAATGTTTTACTGTTACGGATGCACAGATTTAATTCTGTTTCACCGACAACTGGATCAGACTCTTCAAATTTAGATTACCATATTTTCCGCCGTACACGTCGCACCGCCCTATAAGTCAAACCAGTCTAAAAATGTCTAATAAAGTGGAAAAATCCATAAATGCGTTGCTTCACCGTATGCATCGCATCTATTATGCGTCACCGCTGACAACCTGAAAACGTGGGCCGGTGTTGTGCCAGAAATCGATTGGCTGCCAAATGGCAGCCGCGGGAGCGTGCACGGGAGGACTTTAACAAGAATTTAACAGGACTAACACCTAAAACAATTATTTGTTTTCTCGAAATTATAGCAAAGGTGTGTCTCGGTTTAATTTTTCTTAAATAAATACACTTTGACGGTCAAATCTGCTGCATTTCAAAAGCCGATTCCCAGCTGCGGGGGCGCGCAGGAGGAGGACTCGCTGTGCATTTCTTTGAAATTTAACAAGATGACCACTTAAAAACACTTGTTTGCTCAACATTTTAGTAAAGGTGTGTCTCAGTTATGCATTTTGACTTTGAGCGGCGAAATGCAGCTGATTTGACGTGTACTGCAGGAGTTCCAGAGCAAGACGAAGGTGGCTTGGTATGGCAAGCCAAGACTCTCATTAATAACCACTTTTACCTATTACTGAGACACTTGACTTGCCATTTTAGTCGAGCGCCCTCTAGCGGCCCTGTAGCTCTAGCTATTTTTATAATATTTTCTATTTCTGAAGCAGGTAACGGAGGAGCAATCGTCATCCATTTCAGAAGGTTTATTTTACCCACATGTAAAGTACAAAGATCACCAGCCTGGGGCCATTGCCACCTCACCATGCGGTCACAAACAATGGCCCTGAGTGTGAACAGAAAACCCATCTTCTTCAGAGCTCGCCCACACCTCCCAGGAGGAGTCGCCACCATCGACGAATGAGAAGTCCTACTCTATCATGTGACCCAGCTCTCCACAAATAATATCTCGCCATCTTATATTCTATAATGGGTGTGTGCGTGATTGTTGGGAGTTGTAGGCATCTACCGGTAACTAAAACTACATTTTCTACTGGAAACTGAATCAGGTCGTGTTTTATCACAATATCATTCTAAATAACAAAACTGGATACATAAAGCTAGGCATTTCCTTAAGTTAATATATTATCTGATTAAATTATATTTCACTATAATGACAAATTCAATAAAGTTCAAGACAAAAACTGGACTTTATTTATTATACTTTACACTTATTGGGCCTCATGCAAGAACATGTTCGTATTTTTATCCTAAATTTCTCTTACTTTTGTTCGTACGAAGCGTTCGTACGAACATGCCACGTCAGATTCAACAAACTCTTCTATCCTCAGGAAAAGTGTGTAAATGAGCTGCGTAAATATAATGAATTGCACCTGTTCTATCCACCTGCTCGTGCACGCGGAGAGGTCATTTACATAATTCCCACCCCTCAAAACACCATATAAGGCTACGTTTCCTGCCTCAGAGAGCAGGAAGTGTCCGTTCATAAAATGACAGCGAAAAGTAAAAAGAAGAACTTTACGGGTGCGGAGATTGAAGTTCTGCTCTCCGAGATCGAGAAAAGAAAATCTGTCCTTTTTAGCAGCGTCACTCATGGGATTAAAGGACCAGCTAAAGCCAAAGAATGGCATGAAATAACCACTGCTGTTAATGTTGTGTCTCCCGTGGGTCGTACAGTATCAGAAATCAAGAAAAAATGGTTTGATCTGAAAATGGCTTCAAAAAAACGTCTCGCCGCAGCACGGTGCTCCATGACTAGGGATGCACCGATACCAGTATCGGGTATCGGTCCAATACCATGTGCGTTTACTCGTACTCGTACTCATAAAAGGGCTCAGATACTACAGTACCCGATACCAGTTTCATTTCATTTCATTGACTATGTAAGAGTTCAAATGTAAAACATTTTATTTTTTTGTACAAGTTTGGACATACTTTACAGATTACCAATAGTAATGTACTTTGTTTATTTATGTTTGAAGTGTCTAATGAAAATAAACAGTTTAAGTTAATTAGAATGATTTTTAAAAATATTAATTAGTACTTGTATCGGTACTTGGTATCGGCAAGTACTTTAATGTAAGTACTTGTACTTGTACTCGGTTTTCAAAAATCTGGTATCGGTGCATCCCCATCCATGACTGCAACAGGAGGAGGTCAAGGAAAAGTCTGCGTTACGAGATGGATGGAAAACTAAATGTCATGTCAAAACTCCAATTGTGCGCTCAACTACAGCACGAGTGCGTGTATGCAGCTTATTACACAAGCGCTCCTGTCTTGTCTGAGGGCTGTTTAGAGGTGTCATAAGCCATGGGGCTAATGCATAGCCTCGATCACCTGTGGAAAATAGTGAGTTATAGGTAAATGATCAGAGAATAATTCCAAATCCTCAATTACAAATTAAAAAGTTACCAACAAGCCAGCCATCTCCATGCGCACCTTGCGCAAGACGCGTGCCAACAGCACTGTTTTGCAGCACAAATGAGTCATGCGCTCCTCCTGGCCATCGCGCAACCACATTTAGCAGGTTATATTTCGAATCAGATATAATTTGGACATTTATGGAGTGGTATTGCTTCCGATTGAGGAATGGGAATGCGTCAGGTGAAGGTGCTTTGATCCGTATGTGTGTACAGTCTATTGCTCCGATGGTGTTTGGCAGTCCAGCAATAGCATGAAAATCAGTCTTAATTTGTACTTGTTCTGCGGCGGTGTATGGGAATTTTATGTACCTGGGTGTTAATTTGAGGAGGGCTTTGATGACCAAGGGGAGCGCACGACTCACCGAAGCCTGCGACACACCAGACAAATTAAACTTAAAATTATAATTCTAATTCAAACAGAATAACCTATTGTCAAGAATAATTATGGTGCGTGATTTTTTTAAACCCAAAATATTTTCTAAATAACGAAGTATAAAGTTATTAGTGGAGAAAATCCGTCTGGATAACAGCAGACTGACTGCTCGTAAAATATACGACAGGTCTGGACCACACGTAAATTTTGTTCGTATCTGAAAAAAATCTTAGAATACGAAAACATTGTTGAATGCCACAAATGATCCTAAATCACTCGTACGCACAGTTTAAGAACAAATCTGCGTACGAACGCTTCTTGCATGAGGCCCACTGTTTTTGTCTTGAACTTTTTTGGATTCATCATGTCCTGGATGACTGAGAATCTTCACCAGCTATTAATAACACAGTCGGCTTGCCATAGCCTGCCACCTTTATTCTGCTTGGAGCAACTGTCAAATCAGCTTCATTTCACTGCACCGCTCCAGCGAAATGCAGCTGAAGTGCATTTATTAAGGAAAAGTTCAACTGAGACACACCTTTGCTATAATTTCGAGCAAACAAATAATTATTTTAGGTGCTTTTTTCTAACCTTTATTTATACAGGTTAATCCCATGGATACAGTGGCCCTAAGGTGTAAATGAACATTTGAAGAAAAAAAACAATTACTTTTGAAAAATTTTCACAAAATAACAAAATCGCAACGACATTAGAAAAAAACGGGATTACATTTGAAAAAAATGGAATCACATTAGAAAAAACTGAATTACATTAAGCCAAAGTGGAAGTGGCCAGAATCACATTAGAACAAACATAATTACATTTGGGGAAAAAAATAAAAAATCGCAACGACATTAGAAAAAAACGGAATTACATTAGGAAAAAAATGGAATCACATTAGAAAAAACTGAATTACATTAAGCCAAAGCAGAAGTGGCCGGAAACACATTAGAACATGTATGTCAAAGTGCCGGCCTGCGGGCCAGATCCGGCCCATGAATTAATTATTTATGGCCCCCTGGATGATATTTAATTACAGTACTATTAGAAACGGCCCGCAGGCCACAGCCGCCCGCTGGTGTTTTGCACGCACCAACACTACATTCCCCACAATGCAACGTTAGTATGGTAAATGGAGCTTATTTATATAGCGCTTTCTAGCCCCCTATGAGGGGCCCCAAAGCGCTTTACAATACCAACCATCCACCCATTCATACACCGGTAGCGGCAGTAGTAGGAGTGGGGCCGATCCAGTCCGATCCGGAGTCGTGTCTCATGAACCCAGAGTAATGACCCGCCTCACGTCACATTCAGGAAATCCATTTCATAGTTTGCAGCCAGCTACAACATGCGGACTGAGTGAGTAGCACTTTAGCTAACAGCTAGCCAACTTTTCATCGTAACATGTCCGCTGTGTGGAAGTATTTTACACTAAACACCACAAGACAGCAACGTGCAATGTCTGCAGAGCCATAGCGCCACATTAAACCACGGTCAAGTTAGTTTTACGTTGGACATTTGAGCTCTGGGGCTTCAGCGGGACGCCACTCTCGCTGAACCGAAACAGGGAGACCGACCGCGGCCAGCTGCGTCCAGTCCGACCCGCTGTCTGACCGTCTCGTAGGAGGGACAGGCTGAGAGCGGCTGACCGAAATCAGAGCGCCCGCCCCGGATTGAACAAGAAAAACACACCGCTGAAGCCACAGAGCTCAAATGTTCACCGAGAAGTTGCTAAACTTCATCATAATTAATGACCAACAGCTATCAGCTGTAGAAAATGAAGGATTTCGCAGCTTGATACTTGCAGCCAACAGTAAACAATCATAAAAAAGCATATTAATTAAAAATCATAAGAAAACTGTTTAAAAAAAACTAAACGAAACATAAACAGCTACATTATAAAACAATGTAAAATACTAAAAGCAGGAACATGTCTGTGTTGATTTATGCCAAGAACTTAGCAGATGTAAAGCTATTTAATATTTTATTTAATTCATTTATTCATTCATTTAAAAGAGACAAAATTAAACAAATTCATCAAAAAGAAAACACTGAATGAAAAGAGTGCAGAAAGAAGAAAAAAAATCTTGTATCACCCGCTTATAATAAACATTGAACCAGTCCGGCCCTTGTCTTGTAGCAAATTTGTTTTTTTGGCCCTCGGTGTATTTGACTTTGACACCCCCTTATGGCCACCTTATATTGAGCCTCGAGGACTCACTTACCAGAGAGACCTGATTTTAGTAGAGTGATGACAACGGTGGATAACGACCACAATAGACAATCCTAAAATAGGCATACAGATTTTTTATTTTTTTTTACAACTTCAAATAAGATGGCAAAAAAAGTAGTAAAAACAGCTAGCTTATAAGGCGAATGTAGAAAACTAAAAAAAGGAACATGTCTGCATTGGTTCTTGCCAGGAGTCCAACAGATGCGTAAAGCTTATCTTGTTAAATTTTAAAGAAACGCACAGCATTCCTCCTTTTTTTTTTTTCCTCCCCGTCTGCGCGCTCCCGGGAGCGCAGAGACAGCAAATACTTTTGAAATGCAGCTGATTTGATCGTTAAAGTCCGTTCATTAAGCGAACGTTAGACTGAGACACACCTTTACTATAAAGTCGAGCAAACAATTGTTAAGTATTAATCTTGTTAAAGTCCTACCGTGCATGCGGCCGCCATTTAGCAGCCAATCGATTTTTGGCATAACACCGGCCCACATTTCCAGGTTGTCAGCGGTGATGCATAATAGAGGTGACATATACGGTGAAGCAACGTATTTATGGATTTTCCACTTTATTAGACACATTTGGACTGGTGCGACTTATAGGGTGGAGCGACGTGTACGGTAGAAAATACGGTAGTCGGTTTTAGGGCTGAACAATTAATTGCATTTGCAATAATATCGCAATATGATAAAATGAGATTTTCTAATCGCAAAGGCTGCAATTTGACTGGTCACATGATCTGGCTACATCACTTCCGAGTGAGTGGCGTAAAGCAAAGCAGGTAGCGGGAGAAATCAACACTGTGCTTTAACCGGTTGCACAATGACGTCATGCTCGACAGAAGATGATACATCTGAAAGTTTGGCACCAAAGAGGAGCAGCACGTCTGCTGTTTGGAATTATTTTGGCTATAAACAAGAAGACGCTGCACAACGACATGTATTGTGCAGAACCTGCCTTGCTGCTGTTCTCGAAATGTAATTACATTATTGTTCCAAGAGTTTTTTTTTTTTTACATCTAAAAGATTTAATAAGAACAGATACTAGTTTATTTTGTGTTCACTGAGTTTGAATTCCCAGAAAATAACGAGTTGGTTAAAGCAGATTCTACAGTATTTATGTTTTTTGCACTTTGTTTTTTATGATGTTACTGGCTGGGAAGCAGTACTGTATTTTTCGGAGTATAGGTTGCACCCGAGTATGGTAAATGGAGCTTATTTATACAGTATAGCGCTTTCCAGCCCCCTGTGAGGAGCCCAAAGCGCTTAGGTCGCACCATCTAATTATTGCCAAAGAATTGGAAAAATCCATATATAGGTCGCACCTCATATAGGTCGCACCTACGTCAAAATGTGGACCGTGTTTAGCTCTGCTGCAAATGTCTCTTCCACAGGAGCGCACAGCAAGGCTTTTAAGAAGATTAACACTTAAAAACAATTATTTGTTTGATAAAAATTATAGCAAATATGTGTCTGAGCTGAACTTTTCTTTAATAAATGAATAATTTTAGCAGGATAAACACCTAAAAAATATATTTGTTAGCTGACATTATTGTAAGAGTGTGTCTCAGTTTAATTTTTGTTAATAAATGATTACAAATCAGCTTATTTTATAAAAAGCCATAAATAGGTCGCACCTGAGTATAGGTCGCAGGCCATGAAAAAAATGATAAAAAGGTGCGACCTATACTCCGAAAAATACGGTAAGTTTAATTTTTTTTTTATATCAAATTTTTTATATTTATTAATTGTTATGTGAAGTTCAGACAGTAGTTAGGAAGTTCACTTAACATGTTTACTATTATGTTTATGAAACAAGAAAAAATCGAAATGGTGGAAAAGCAAAGGCATAGATTTGTTTGCTTTATTGTAATCTCTGCTTTAAATAAATCTGACATTGTTTATTATAAAACAGATTGATTTATTGCTTCTGTTTGTTGAAAAATACTTGAGAAGATATTAAAAAAATAATATTAAAAAAATAATCGCGTTTTAAATCGCAATTGCAATTTATAGAAGAAAAAAAAATTGCAATTACCGGTAGATTATTTTCCAAAATTGTTCAGCCCTAGTCGGTTTATTGTTGTGGTCTAATAAGTGAAAAATGATGAAGGATGATGGATCTCTGGTCCTGAGATC